>CAEGAD010096490.1:0-10993 GCA_903067055.1 Poeciliopsis paucimaculata | reverse complement strand
TGCTGCTGCTGCTGCTGCTGCTGCTGCTGCTGCTGCTGCTGCTGCTGCTGCTGCTGCTGCTGCTGCTGCTGCTGCTGTTGCTGCTGCTGCTGCTGCTGCTGCTGCTGCTGCTGCTGCTGCTGCTGCTGCTGCTGCTGCTGCTGCTGCTGCTACTGGAGGATCCAGACTTGCACCAGTACAGACCAGTGTCTGATGGGTACAGGTAACCGATGCTGCAGGAAGAACCATTTAATTTCCCCCATCCTTTTCCACACTCAGCTCTGGTTCCTCTGGTCGTGTTTCTCCTCACAGTCCATCCAGCTGATCTGTTTTCATCCTCACAGTTCAGAGTCACTGATTCTCCTTCAATGAACTGGGATCTACTGGGATCCACAGTCAGACGAACTGGAGAATGAAGAACAACAAAATGTGGTTTTACAGATTATTGTAATGATGTTTCAGTAAATCAAAGATCCAGTGAAAGTGCCAAACTTGTTGACCAACTGTTCATAAAATGCTTTTTATAAAAAGGTTCACTGACCTTGAACGGTTGGACGAACCTGCAATGAGGTCAGAACTGCAAAATAAAACAAACTCAACATGGATCATGTCTTATCAATCACAATTAGGTTTTTATTGTCACTAAATGTAAAAGCTCTTGTTTATGGTCAAATAGATTCACAGTGTTTGTTATAGTTGTGCCTTTCCTGCATTTTTATTCTTTAATCTGTTTTATTTATTGTATTTTTCTATCTTTGTCTCTGTTTGTTTTTATTGTCACATTTACTGTTTTTCCAAAAGCAGAAAATCTCACTTCCAGTTTTCAGACATGGAAATGATCCTAATTACATCATTTTACAGAACAAGTGACCAGAAAACACAGTTTACTGTGTTAAGTTCTCTACCAGGTTTCAGTTATTTGGTTTATGGAAAACACAATATGTTGCATATTGTCATGTGTTTCCAGTCCAGACGTCTCTCCGCCTCCCATATGGGATAAATACGAACAGTTCCTTTTTCTAAATGATTCACTTGTACAGTTTTTATTTTTTATGAATTGCTCTCTGAGTCGATAGCAACTTTATTTTTGTTGTCAAAGTGACAAACATAACAGAGACATGTCTTAAGTATAAATGTATGGATCTTTCCTCTCATTCTAACTAGAGTTTCTTGTTTTCTTCAGTCTCAGGTTAAATGAAATAAAAACAGTGATTCTCTACTTACAGATCAGACAGTGAAACGATGTTTCCATCATTGCAGCTCTGACTCATTTGAGCAGTTTTAGGTTTTTTTTACTAGAAACTAGCTGAAGTCTGAGCACATCCTCTTCCTGTGGTGTTCTTCATCAACCAGTTATCACCTAAATGTGTCACAGCAGCAAAACCACAAATACATAAATAAAACACAACCAATGATGAGACTTTTATTATTGACAGTGATCAGGTATCTTCAGAGTTCAGTTCAATTTTCACACAAATCTAATTCAGTTTTTACCAAGAAACAACCTAATTCAGTCCAGTCCTGACTCAGATCCAGTCCAGGTTTTTCTCAGGAAAATATAATGCATCAACATTTAGCCAGCAGCATCAGCTGAGATCTGCCAGGAAACAAGTGATGTCACAGTCACACCGTTTTCCAATTGGCGGGAGCTGTCAGTGGGCGGGGCTACAGGTGAGAGGCTGAGCTCCACAGGAACCTTCTACTAACCAGCTTCACGTTCCTCTGGACCACAGAACCGGGCTGAACCAGAACCAGAACCTGGAGCATCAGTCAGGACCAGAGCTGGACTCCTCTGAGCTGTTTTTGTTTTTTAACTCATGAAACACACAGTCATCCCATGACCTCTGACCCCCTGCATGTCTGAGATGCTCCTCTGCTGCAGCAGGACTACATTACCCAGAATTCCACAGAATCCAGCTAAGACCCATTATAAAGCAGCAGGAAGCTGCTGACCTCTGATCAGATTTGTCCCTGGAGCTTCCAGAGGGGAGGAAAATGATTTGCTTCAATATTTCAGGAAGTATTTTAGGAGTTTATGTTGTTATTTTAGCAGGAGGCTGGAGCTGAGATAGGAATCTGATTCTGACCAAACCTCAGAGTTCATGAGTCCTGGTCCATAAAGTTCACTGCCCTTCACCTGCAGCAGCTGCTGCAGCCGCTGCTGCTGCCAGCTGGAGGCTCATTAATTCATCACCTGCATCAGGTGTTAAAGCAGGAAACACTGAAAACATGAAGGACAGGAAGTCCTGAGGCTGAACAACCAGCTGACCAGCTGTTATCTTGTGTTATTGTTGCTGAAAATGGGACATAAATAAATGACCTTTCATTGTTGTGTAACAGCGCCCTCTGGTGACAGAATGCAGACAGAACATGTTACCTGGAGGCTCCACCTCGTTTTTAAATTGTAAACATTTATTCCAGGTGCCACACCTGCAGTCTAATCTCTTCCTGTTCAGGACTTGAACTTTAGTTTTTGTTTTTCTCTCTTTACTCGGTTCTGGTTCTTGTTTCTTGGTTCCAGGTGTTAGAAAATGTGCGCAGTTACCAGGTGGCTCTGCGGACTCTCTCTGCTCTCTGCGACACTTCAGGTCTTTGTTTCTGCAGGTGAGTCTCTGCGTCAGGTAAACTGCGGCAAACAGCAAAACATTATGACCTGTTTTTAGACTCAGAAACGGAGAAAATACAAAGAGAGAAAAATTATGAAATGAGATTTAACTGAATTAAACTAAAGCCTGTTTGCTTTGGGATCTTTGTGCTGCAGCTTCAGTTTCACTTTACAGGAAAATGTCAAAATATCCACAACATGGCGGATATAGAATGAATCTTTTTCTTTTTGTTTTCCTTTAATCAAGAATCTTGATTCTGATGTATGCAGCTTTCAAAGGATGAGAAAACAATAGAAAATGTGTGTGTGTGGGTGTGTGTGTGTGTGTGTGTGTGTGTGTGTGTGGGTGTGTGTGTGTGTGTGTGGGTGTGTGTGTGTGTGTGTGTGTGGTTGTCCTGTCTGTCTCTGTGTTGCCCTGACAGACTAGTGACCCGTCCAGGTGACCCGCCTCAGCACGCAGCTGGAGTGGCAGCAGAACCTCTTGACCCGCCAGGCTGTTAGAAAATGGATGGATGGAAAACACAAATTTTAGGATTTATTATCCAGATCCAAGTCATGATATTTTTGTTGACTCTCATCTTCATCATAATCATTCATTTTACTTTCAGTCAGGAGAAACATGAACAGATGAAGTTGCAGCATATGAATCATTTTGTTTTTTAGGTATTTTTAGTATTTTTTACTTGAACTAGACCAGTTTGGAACATCAGATTGACAGAATAAATAATTACTATTGAATTATTAAAGAAACAACCGAATATGTTAAACATCATGAAATAACTGCATGTGAAGCCACTCAGATTCCTTCAGTTTGACTTTAATATAACTTTATTTTGCCATCTTTGTTCAGATAATATTCATAACCAGCAAACTGGATTCAAATCTTGATGAAAATCATTCAGTTTTTCCACTAGGCCTCCTGACCACTAGAGATGGAAATTAATTTGTATTCACAAATAAATAAAGATTTAATTATTATAACTATAAGTCAAAACATGTTATGAAAATCTGAAATAACCATCAACCTCATAAAGCCTGAAAACATAAACAATTATCAGAAAATTCAGATTTTTATTGTAAATCATGTCTTGAAGTTTCATTTTACAAAATAAATGATTTTAACTCGTCGTCTTATTTTCCATGTTTGTATCATAATTAATACATCATTTAAAATCATAACCAAAAACATGAATTTTAATCATAAAAGCAACGTTACGTGATACTTTAAAAGCAATTTAAAGATTTTAATATTAATATATCATCCCTGCATCAGCAGTAAGACCTTCAGAAAACAAAACAGATTATTGTATTATTATTATTAGTGAAGTAAATTGATCAAGTATGTTTGGTGTTGAAGTGCTGATTGATGACAGAAGCTTTGAACCGAATCAGGACCAGCCGGTAATCAGGACCAGCCGGTAACCGGGTTTTATTGGACAGATGATGATGTCATCACGTTAAAAGCCTCGTATTTTTTCTCTGTTTCTCCTCAGATCAGCCGATCAGATCTGGATCTGGTCAGACGGTCTCTCTGCCGTGTCACCTGACCAGCAGAAATCCGGTTCTGGTCGTGGAGTGGAGCAGAACCGACCTGGGGTCAGATTATGTTCTCCTGTACCGGGACGAGCAGATCGACCCGTTCAACCAGCATCCGTCCTACCAGAACCGGGTTGGACTGAAGGACCTGGAGAACGGAGACGTGTCTCTGGTTCTGCGGGACGGGACGGCTGGAGACAGCGGGACGTACGAGTGTCGAGTCGTTCAGACCGGGAAGAACCGCAGGAAGCAGCTAATTAGCTCCGCCCACCTGGTTGTAGCTCCGCCCCCTCAACCAGGTGAGAGTCTGGATCAGAATCAAGAACTTCCTGGTTCTGGACCTCAGATCAGATGATGATCTTCAGTCGGGTCAGACTAATTCCTGGTTCTGTTCTGCAGCTCGCGTTGAGAAACTCACAGGAGACCAGAAAACCTGGACCGGATCAGAGGAGGAGGGAGGAAACCAGGAGGCGTTGACCTCTGACCCTACAGCTGGTACCACCTCTCCTCTTCCTGTTGGGTTTAGAGATTCTCGTTAAATCTGCTTCGTTTAAGACTTGATTGAACGTCACTTGTTTTGTCTTTGTTTCCGTTTTTCTGCCAACATTAAAACTTTACATCTAAACCGATGACGGATCAGATCATCGCCTGAGATACAACTTCCTGTCATCAGACAGAACGATGGAAGAATGGAGGGAAATTCAGACCCATTAAGAGAAAATTGATGAACTGATTGATTTTTCAGCAGATTATTAATTTAACGTTTGAATTTACTCCACCTTCCCTGCTAAGTGTTATGACTTTAACACATAAATGGTTTCATGTTATGTTTGAGTTTTTCCACCTGCGTGGTCATAAACCCAGCTGTTGCTAAGCAACCTGTCTATTTGTTTGCTTCTCAGCTGCAGGAAGTGAAGCTGAAGTGAGCAGATATGGAGGAAGCCATGTTGGGGAGCTGCAGCGAGCTGAAGCGTTAAAAGGTCTGGAGTTATATTAAAAAATTAAAAAGTTCAGATTTAATCATATTTATTGTACTTCAAATTAATATTTGGCATTTATTTCCGACTTGCTTCTGCAAAAAATATCTGCATGTCTTCACTGAGTCCAGATCGTTCAGCAGGTTAGAAGCTGAACTAGAAACAGATCATTAAACATTAATGTCATATTAATGTTATTACATGAGAATGTTGTTGTCATGCCAACACATAGAGTTTATATCATTGGTCAGTAAATACTCAGTCATATTTAATGATCCTGGGTATCAAACCAGGACAAAATGTTCTACTCAGACATTTTATCCAGAAAAAGCTCCAGAAATAAAATATGATTCTAACTGAGACAACAGATTCATCCTTTAGGAGGTCGGAGCCCCAGCTGGGGGTTTTTCCAGCCAACCTGGCAACTCATCTTCACTCCTGTTTGTGTTTTACAGTTCAGATGGTTCAGAGATCTGGGCTGCAGGATGGAGAGGAGAACCGGAGCAGAACGGTTCCTGGACTCGTCGTTTCTCTCTGCTTCGTCTCTCTGGTTGTTGCTGCATTTATTTCTTTGTTTCTCTGGAAGAAGAAACGACCTGAAACTCAACCTGCAGTGATCTGAGTGAAACTCGTCTTCCACTGGTTGACTTCCTGTCAGTGTAAGTACTGAGATCAATGTGGGCTCAAAGAAACAGAGACAGAGATTTTCAGCAGAGAAATTCAAACATTTAAAAAATAATTTGATGTATTTAGAAGAAAACACTTTAATATTTTAAATATTGCAGCTGCAGACCTGATGCTGACGTGTTGCAACTTCTCAGCATCTCACTGGATTCTGGATCCAGCTGAAGCCGTTCTGGTGAAACTGGACCCGGAAAATGTTCTGAAATATCCAAACACTCGTCTCACTAATTCACCACTTAAATCTCTTCTGATATTTCTGATGTAAATGTCTGACTTTATCATTTCCTTTTTTCATGCAACTTCTTAACTTTACAAGAAATTATTTGAATTTTAATTTAGTAAATTCTTTACTTTGTTTTCTAGCTGATTTATTTAACATTATATTCCATGTTTTTTGGTTCTGCTGGTTTTATTTTGGTCAAATTTTCTCCTGCATGTAGAAATAGTTTTTTTCTTTTATCTACGGTGGCTCTGATGCTTTACTGTTAAGTTTATAAAGTAAATGATTTTAGTAACTGTTTATTGATTTGGGTTCTGTCCTTTTTGCCGTTTAATTGTCTTACATAAACAGATAGTTTTATTTTTCACAGTAGCTGATCCCAGACTGTTTAATCAGAAACATTTTATTGAGTTAATTTAGGACATAAAAACATAAAATCAGCCTTTCAGCAACTGTGACGGAGACCAGGGTCTCCATCCCTAATTGGTGATTATTGATATATTTATTTATAGAATTATTTTGGTTTCAGTTCGTTATTTTAATTATGTCCAGGTGCTGTTAAAAAGCTGCTGGATTATTCCATTTCAACTGAGAGGGGTGATGGTTTGAAGGTTATATTTAAGTTAAAGTTAATTGTTGATTGACCTTATATATTAGTGTTAATAATTTGTAAGTGTGTAAATATTATTTGGTACCAGTTGTTTGTGTTAATTATTTTTGTTTTATTTTGTTATCCCCTTTATCTGAGTGTTGGGATAGCCCAAGAGTATAAAAGCTAGTTTTATCAAAGCTAGTTTTATAAAAGCTAGTTTTATAAAAGCTAGTTTTAGTTTTATCAAAGCTAGTTTTATCAAAGCTAGTTTTTGTCTTTTCACTGTGTAATGGATGTCGGTGTGCATGTGACCTGTGGTGTAAATAAAACCATCTCAGCTATATTTTGTTGCCTTCGCCGGGCAAAAGTGACAGAAACGTTCAGCTGTTCCATCAGTTTGAGTGTTTAGTTCATGTGACCTGAGTCTGGTAAACCTGCTGACTCAGTCAACCTGACTGTTTTATTTTCAGTTTATACACTGAGCCATGGAGTCAGAACAGCATAAACATCTGGTTCTGTTCTGCTTGGTTTCATATTTGAACTGGTTCTGCATAAAATTCAGTTAAATTAAACTGAGTGGGTCTAAAAGCTGTTATGTGACAGGATGAGTTTAGTTTTAAACAAACGGTCATTTAATCAAAGTCTTCATATCTCAATACCAGGCACATTTGAACAAATGCTTTAATATTGTTTTTACATATATATGAACTATATACAAGAAGAAAAACATTTTATATCCAAACATTTTATATTTCATTGAGAATAAATAAAGAAATAAGATCTAATTTCCTGATAGTTTGTGAACTGAAACCAAGTGAATAATTCTGATGATTCACTTCAGGGTTTCTATTGATATTAATGTTGAATTTTAATCTCTTTATGAACTTTATATTAACAGATACTTTCTTCTTATGTTCCAATGTGCCAAAGTTTAAAAACAATGTTTTCTTACTGTAACTATAATTGAAATGATTAGATTAGATTTTTTCTGCAAACACATTTGAAACAAGTTAAAACAGCTAAAGAGCAAAAGGATTAACTGATTACACAGAAATGAGAATATTCCATTAGGACTTTGGTTGTTCATCATTAGCATTAATTGTTAACATGCAGGCGACACAGTGAACCAGTAAGAGCAACACTGGTTCTGGTTTTATTTGCAGCATTTAACTGCAGACACAATGTGACCTTACCTCAGCTCATCTTTCTCTCTGTATCTATATTTAAACTTATGTAAACTAATGTTTAAATATCATGGGATTTGTTAGGTTGGTCATCATTTTGTTTCTGTATCTAAAACTGAATAAGAATAAATTTATTTCTCACATCAATCTGAACCTTGTTTGTAGCTTATAATAAAATATGCTGTCAGTAAATCACATTTTGCAACACGAGATGTTTTGTTTCAAATTGTGATTCTCACCAGAATCAGCCTTATTGTATCAGAGTAAAGACAGGAGCAGGTTTTGATTGCAAGCTTTGCCTCATCAAATCACTCATCGTTTCTGTTTTCTGTCTTTGCCAGAAGCTGAAACTGTCCAATTCTAGCTGCTTTCTCCTGATGGAAGAATCATTTAAAATATTCCAGAAGAGTTAACATCTTTTAAACTGGGACGGCTAAACGTTTTCAAAGATTCAACAAATTTCCTTTATAGACTTTAACATTTGAAGGAGTAAAACTGAAGTTGAAGCTTCTATTATGGCACAAACTTTGCCTTGATAGTAACAGAGAACATGGACGAGTCCAATGGGAAACAAAGCTGCAATACTTATATAGAATTTAAAATTATATACCTATAACTAATTTAAATCAATAAGCTCTATATAAAAATTTGTATAAAATTTAACAGGAAATGAACCCAAAACAAATAAAAGTAAAATCTTCATAATAACAGTAGCTTTATTTAGCTTGAAATCAAAATCTGAAATATCTAAAATGGTTATTGATCAGATATTACTTCCTGAATTTGAAAGCAATGTTGAGGAAGTCTTAAAAACTTTACAGGTACAATGTAACCTTAATGGCATGTTGCATTACAGATTAATATTGGCTCACGTCAATCAGACACACGGAAGAGAAAGTATACTGAGTTACAACATCATTTATTAGTTTCACAACAAATCTCTTCTCACATTCACATGAAACCAGACATAGATATGTCTAGTGAGAAAATGTTTGTTCCCACAAATGTAGCCTGGAAGAACGAGGGAACCAGACATAAAGTTAATAATGGGTGTTAGTGACTGTCAAAGTCTCTGAGCGGCTGAAGAGGGGAATCCTTGTTGACGCGCCTGATGATCAAAACACCATCCAGGATCATTTAGATGATTTATTTATGTCAATATCCAAGCAGAACATTGTCCAAGCAGCATAAAAACAGATCTGTAAGATTAAACAGTGATTAGAGACAAAAATACACTAACTTAAGGCGGTCAGTAAAAAGTAGACCTTCCCCCATCACTAACATCACCCAGGTGAGCAACAGGTGATCTATAATCACTAATAACACCATGTGATCCACAACACTGGGGTTTTATTTCTTGAATATTGCAATAAAGGAAGACTAGTGTTAAATAAACTTGGAGTTTTACAAAGTGGTTCATTTTTGTTAAACACAAATATTAAAGTTACAGCTACTGGATGGCAAAATCAAATAAATCCTTTTTTTAAGCAAAGTTATGTTTAGAATATTGTACAAGTTTAAAACTCAGTGCATAAACAACTGAAGCAGACATGCTTCAATAAAAACAGGAAAATACATAAAATCACAGAATTATTACAATATGTTCAACTCAGTGTCATATAAGTCTTTAAAATACTCAGTAAACTCTCTGCGTACTCAGAAATGCTGGAGGCAACTGGACCTTCACTCCAACCGGTCAGATAAACACATTCAATAAAATAACAGCAGCTTATTATTTACCTCTAACCAGATATCATTGAACAGAAACTCACAATGTGTTGAGTTGGTTCAGTTCTTCAGAACCTCAACAAGCTTCAGTTTTTCACAGAAATCTGCAAACATCACACTGATGTAATTTCCTACTGGGTGTAATAATCCTACACACTTCTCAGAAACACACCTATAGATCACTTTGTAATAAAGATAAAGTTCTAGATTCATTTCTTTTTTAGGACAGTAGAAAACCGCTGGCATAAAAATACACAAAACAAAAATATAAACAATTTATGTCAAACATTAGAGTTTCATTAACATTTGTGTTACACAATTCATAGAGAAACTCAAAGTGTATTTTCAGTAATTACTGATCTGAATGCTGATATTACAGCTACAAACCGCCGTCTGTAGCTGTGATACGGCTCAGGTTGAGGAATCTGGTTCTGACCCAGTCGGCTTCCTGTAGGCGGTTCCAGACAGTCTGAGGTCTGATCAGACCAATGATCCCACCAGCTGTGTGTCGCTGGTCTGAGTCGATCCTCAAATGTGGCCATCTGGTGCTGGAGCGATCAGACGAGGATGAGGAGGATGTGCAGTAGAACCAGTCTGTTGGTTCAATAACTGAGCCGTGCAGCTGATGGTGGACGTCCCTGAATCCAACGGCTCCCACATAACATCTGAGGCTCTATGTCTGGTGACAGAATGTCCAGCTTATTGTCCAGCTGTTGCTCAGTGTGTCTGATCACCCAGTGGACACGCCCCCAGTGAGAAATATTACTTTTGTGCAATAAAATGTCAGCAGATGCTCATTTACAGTCGTTAACTCCCCATAGCAACAATGCTTGACATGGGGCCTTTATATTCTTGTTCAGTGCAGTAAAAGTACTTAAAAAAAACTAATTTAGGAACAATATAATGTAGAGTAACAGTAAGATTTTAATATAATGTTGTTATTGAAATAGAATTTTCTGATCCAAATAAAATATCCATGTGAAGAAGATAATTAAAACAAATATTGTACAAATATTCACGAATATTTGTACATGAAAAAGTATCAAACTCCTAAAACTAAAAAAAGAAAAAGAGTAAGAAACAGGAACATATTTCCTAGAGTCTCTGCTTTAGCAGCATGCTAATTGGTAGCTTTAGCATGCCAGTGCAAGCTAATGCAGTGGCATGCAGTGGCCACTGCATTAGCTTGGTTTTCCCATCTGCAGAGTTTTATGTTTTCATCCAAACACAGATTTACTGTTTAAACTGAACAACTTGGATCTACTTAGTGTTTCAGAGTCCAGTGTAAACGTCACAAACTGTCAGCAGATCCTGACACCGACCTGCAGCCCAGTTCAACAATGAAGCATTCAGTCTCTGCTGGTCAGTCCAGTTTGGACGGGTTCTGTAACGGTTCGGTTCTGTAACGACCCGGTTCTATAACGGCCCGGTTTGGTTCTGGTGAAGGACAGAACCAGCTGATACCAGTTTGGGTTTCCTCTGTTGGTG
>CAEGAD010096469.1:0-39139 GCA_903067055.1 Poeciliopsis paucimaculata | reverse complement strand
TGACTGCAACCACTCTGACTTGTTGCTACATACTGATGTGAGATGGCTTAGTCGTGGGAAATTCCTCCAGAGATTTCAAGAACTCTGTCCAGAGATTAAAGAGTTTTTCCGTGTATCTGGACATGCAGAATACAAGCAACTAAATATACATAAATATACAAGCAACTAAATATACATAAGTTCCAGAACTAAACAGTTCTGGAACTTACTCACAGAGGAAAAGTACCCCAACATGAGGAAATGTGCGACTTCCTTGACTGCATTATTTGGCTCCATTTATTTATGCGAATCAGCCTTTTCCTACATGAAGATCATTAAATCCACATACCGTTCCACCATGACTGATGCGCATTTGGAAATGTGCTTGAGGCTGGCTGTCAGCAGCTACTGTCCGGACTATGCATCCCTAGCTGTTTCAAATTAGTGCAGGTCATCAAAGTAAACTCGGGTAATTACAAAAAATGTAAATAATAATTTTTTATGTGTGTTGTGCAATATTGGCTTATTCAGTAATGCAAGGTACATCAACATACATTGTACATACAAAGAATCCTTAATAAATTAGAAAATAGTTGTTATGTTTAGCATTTTTGTCGTCGTGGGTTGGTAGATCTTTTTGACTTGGTTGTTTTATAAGTAGCTCACATGGTGAAAAATTGTGAGCACCCCTGGTATAAACATACCAGAGCTTTGAGGAATGCGCTTTATGCGTGTGAGGCAGCGCCACAAAGAGCGGTTTCTCTGGCTGCGGACATTTGGGAGCTAGATGGACATTGTCCAGGAGAGGGGGACAGCGACGCGACTCGGGCGTCGGTCCAGCTTTGAAGGATTTTGCTTGATAAGCTGCTGAGTTTCCTCCGACCGTAGAGCTGCAACACCGCGGAAAGGCACCGGGTGCGCCAGCGTGTTGATAAAGCGCAGCTCATTTGAAGTCAATTATAATAACATCAAAAACAAATAACAAAATATCCATCATTGCTTCAAGGCTTTCTCTTGTATTTTTGAGGGTTGTTGACACTTGCAGAAAAGCTCAAGGATTTATGTTTTTTTAATTTAATCTAATCTAACTGAGCTCAACTTCCCTAACTGGCTGTGAAATACAACTTTAGCACTGAACCAGTGTAATGTGAGACAGACCGTGTTTTTTTTGGGGGGGTTGGGTTTTTTTGGCGTTGAGAGATAAAATAATAGAAATAGTCACTACATTTTAAAGCACTCTTATGCTTCAAATACCCCACATATTGGCAGTTCGTCCTTCCCCACATCTGCAGACGCGCCAGCCATCGATCCAATTAACTCAAATTACCTTCTCATCAGCCTGACAGATTATTTCACTCCACACATGCAGTCTGTGCGTTGCGAAAGCCGCGTTATTAAGCACCAGCAGACTGGTGTAATCTTGCCGATCATAATCTGTTTCTAATAGCGACATGTATTATTATTGTTGTGAGCAAATGTGCCTCTTTGCATTTATTTTCAACCTTTCTTTTGACTCTACCCATTTATGTTCTCTGGCGGTTCTTGATATTTTTAGGGCATATGCTGCAGCAGAGGGACAACAAAAGTGTAATTTTTAAGGTGATACTTATTGAAAGTAATATATTTCAAATGGTAACTGATACACTGAAACTGCCAGAAGACACTGGTGGAGATAAACAGGATGATCTGACGAGCAAAACTAACAAGGTTATGACTGCCTGAGAGGTGATTAGTGACCAAAAGAAACTTCGTTTTCTCAATGTTTGAAATTAAATGAGCGTAAAGTAATTACTGTTTCAAATCAGTTAGCAGTACCCATATTATTTCTCTTTGATCGGATTGTTTTTGAAACAATCGGATGACTGACTTGTTGTTGCCATGGCTTCATAAGCTTCTTCTACACAATATCTGAGTTAACAGGAGGCCAACTTGCAGATGTCTGAAGGCAGAAACTCCTTCCTTGTGTCATATCATGAAAGATATCGAAACAAATTATCCACGATATGTGGAAGAGAATCATGGGCCTTCGTAGGTCCGGGTCGTCCTTGAGCACAACTTCCAGATGTTTGTTGAAGCTTTAATTATTTAAAGAGTTCAAACAAAACGGCCACCCGTTTTCAAAAACGCAGACCAACGGGAAAACCGATCTGAGCGACGTGTCCAGAATTACCAAAGACAATAAATGTATCTGTGGGTCTAACCCAATCATGAGCCCGTCGCTTTACATTTACTTTCACACGCCCTGCAAACAAGGCAACATTTTGCTGTAAATATTTGAAGAAAAGACTTTGTGCAAACGAAGAGCTCTGTTTGAGCCAAGGATGAATTCAGCCTTTTTTGTATGCAAACACTGTCTTCCTGTGTTATTAGGGAAATAAAGGTTTGCTGCAGAGTCACATTCACTCATGCATGTCATGTAAATAATCCAAAACATTGCTGGTGATACTTTCCCCCGCCCTTAACTTTGTCACTGTTATGCCTCGACATGCAGTGGATTTAAGCTGGGCATATAAATGTTTGGTAAAATTGTTAGGGGTTTTTTTGTTCTGGTGGTTATTTCCCCTACTACATCATTGACTTTTACTAAATTCAATTCGGTTTATTTGACTTAAACAAACTAAAGACACAGCAGATCTGGATCTGGTTCAAACGTAAGTCGATAAACATGACGAAAGAGTGAAAATGAAGAACAAGAGATTTAGTTTAAAATTTTAAATAAAGAAATAAACCAACAACATGTGCTTCGTTATTGATTTACATGTTTATTTTAAATGAGTTATATTAAGTATCTTGACTGCATTGCGTGGAGTTGCTAAATGTTTTTAATAGTAAATAAAGTAAAGTACATTTGTCTCAGAAGGCTGTGCAGAGTTTCTGAAAGGTGTAAACTTTCTTTAATCCATATCAAATTACAATAAAAGAGTCACCGGTAAGTATTTCTTTTTTTCTTTTTTTTTTACTGCACAGACAGAATTTGTGGTCTGTGTTGTGTCCATATCAGAATTATTGGATTTATTTGTATGATTAGATGTAATTCTTTAAGAGCGCACTGAGGGCATCTTTACACTGCTGTGGGAAAATGCTCCACAGTAGCAGATCTGATTTGTGACCACTAGGGGGCACAGTTGAGCCTTAGATTGGCACCCAGAAGCTTTATGCTTCTTGCACATCATTAGTGTGCTGTTTAGCTCTTTTAATTTGCACTAAAGACATTAGAGAGCAGAATAAAGCCTCTTAACATAATTTAAAAAATTGTTTTATGGGGACATTTACTGTCCTCATAAAAAAAGGGGACATTGTTTTATGGGGACACAGTCTGGCGGCCTAAAAAATAAGGCCACCAGACTGTAAAAAAAAAAAAAACGGACGAAATCCAAAACTGCAATCAGAATCACGCATACGCTGGTCTCACATTCATGTGTACTAATTTCTACACTCTGTGGTTTTACATGAATATGTCTTTTGAGTTCTGTATATTCTTATATATTTCTTAAGAGCGTGAAGTCATGAGACGTCGAGTTCCTCATTTCTTAGAAAATTTTTTTCTTTTTTTTTCTGATTCTCTAGAGAAAGCAGCTTCCCAGCAACAACCCTGGACTCTAAAGAAGCTGCATTGCGAAACACTCATACTGACTGTGCTGCAACAATAGTTATGTCTGCTTAAATTTAGCGACAAAACTGGGTTGCTCATACGCCATATAAAGTAGTTTTAATTTAATTGTGCATGTTGCCTTTATTAGCATGTAGCTTTCTTTCACTAAACGCCGCCGTTTTGTTAAAACAAACAAGAGTCAAAAACAAAAAGCAGACAGAAGAATTGAGGAATTGTCACATTGGTGTCTTCACTCATCAGCTTTTCTCATTGAGAGGTGTGAAAAGTATTTGCTGACAGGAAGTGTCAGTGCTAAAAAGAAAACGCATGAAGGGTCAGCTAATTTCTTTATGACAAAATGCAGAGCTGATCTAGGTAAACTACCGTGAGTTTGATACTTTTTGAGCGCTGATGATTTTATCTGTTAAAGTTCATTCTGGTTTTGACGGGGTTTTTTTTTTAAAACTAATTTTGAGGTAATCATTGGCCTCCATCTTTGTAGCATGAAAGTTCCTCAAAAAGAGGTTTTTAAATGACTATGTACTGCGAATATCAGCGTTTATGAATGTGTAAAGTCCGTGCAAGTTGGGGGAAAAAGAGAAGCAGAGAAACTTTCATAGCCCAAACAACACAACAGGAAGGTAGAAAATCATCTAAGAATAAAAAACTATTTTAAAAATTCTAATTACAATTTGAAAGAAAGAATTTGTAGTGTTACATAAAGAGTCCAAATTCAGTTCTTACTCAGTGAAAGTCTTTATGAAGTCGATGTATTTACTGTTATGGTTCGTTTCTGTTTCAAAACTATATTTAATAGGAGTTTAAACTTATGGAAATTATGCCACTTTTGTGTAACATCGACTTCTGTTGTGTCTGTAAAGTAAATATGTTGCCTTCTATCAATCAATCAATCAAATTTTATTTGTATAGCACATTTCAGCAGCAAGGCATTTCAAAGTGCTTTACATCATAACAAACACAAAACACAAAGTCATGCAACATAGAATAAACAATCAAAACATTAATTTAGACCGCCATCAAAAGTTGTAATTTATTATCCATTTATCTAAATGTTTTACTTTCTGCGGATCCTGATCTTTGACATACTTCCAGTCGTTTGATTCTATGCATCTCCTAACTTCGTGTATCTGCATTGGGTTGTGCAAAGTGGGTAACGTCACTTCGGATGGTTTTGTTGCATCCATCCGAAAAACAATTTCACCCTATAAGGTCATCTGTGCCATTGTTTATTCTTCCTTGTCTTTTAAATTAAATATAGTTAATTTAAACATTTTTTAGAGCTAACTAAGCTGTTCCAAATTCACAGCCAATATCTATTTAGTCAGAGGCCAGGATTGTTTTTTTTTTTCTCTTTTTTTGTTCTAATATAACATAACCTATTTCGCAGCATTTTCCTACAGTTGCATGATTTCTAAATGTTCTTTTTTTATTTTGCATTTTCATCCTGATTTCTTTACTAAATTCATCTCACATTCTGATAAAAAAAAAATTAAAATCTAGTTTTACCTTTTCTCACTTTGTTAAACTGTCCCACTAAGTCGTGACAAAATCATCTTGCAGCCTCTGCTAGAAATCTGAAAAATTGATTTAAAACTTAAAAGCTTAACCTGTGACATTACTGCAAGGCGCAGTAAGGACTGCAGCCGTTTTCCAGAAGAAAAAAAAGAAAAAAGCTAACGCGTTTAAGAAAGCAGATCTGAAAAACATCTCTTTGTCACGCTGCAGTTTCTAATTTTGGTTTTGAGGAATTAATATTTCTGCAAAGATTGCTTAAAGCGCTGCAACAATCCAAGGAAACATTTCAGTTCAACTCATTTAAAATAAAAATGCTGTTCTCTGCTTTGGTGCTTCTTCAGCTTAACGCATGAAACGAGTGCAAGCACTGAAATCACATTCTACTCTAGGTGTCATGAGCTGGTGAATGTGTGAATAACGTGAGCCGGTAATGATCGTGACAGTTCTGAGATGAGCGATGAGAGAACCAAAAGCGTTAGAAGCAGAACAATCTGACTCAACAGTTTTGGCTGACTAGAAAGAGTCACGCTAGATAAAGGAATCTGCTCCATGTCGCGCTCATTTCCAATGGGGGAAATTATGGCAAACCTCAAAGATGTTTAAGGTTCTTTAAGCCTTTTTGGTTCAAAACATTGTTCAATTTAATTTACAAAAATTTTTTTATAGTAAATCCCCAAATTTCCACATGACGATGTAGCCTGCTTTTTCCACTTCAGAAAAAGTCTAAAATGAAAATCTGGGTGAAGTAAAGATTTGTATCTTCTGAATCGATGCATATTTTTGTATTCATAATTTTAAGAAGCATTTAATATAATTTCCTGGTTTATCAATAGCTTAGCAAGGAAACAGTGTGCCATGGTTGCCATGGAGACCCCCTCTTCCCCAAGAATATTTATTAATTTACTTGTTTATTCTTATTTTCCTGTTGAATAAATGTTTTGAGATTAAAAATTGGTGGCTGTGAGATTATGCTATTACAATACAAAATTAAAGAAGCTTAATTGTGGCCAGACAAATAAATTCACCTGTTTACATCACAATCTGTGTCAATAAATGTGTTTTAGCCAAAGTAAAATTAAAGAAAGTTCTGTTTTATTGCTGACTTTTATTTTTCATTTTCAAGACCCTATTTTTATTACACAAAAAAGAAAAAAGAAGAGTTTCCGCTCTGATCAATTTAAATAATTTCCTCCGCTGAATATGTAAAACCGACCAGAGAACAAGTGGGCGTGACGCGCACTCTTTAACACTGAATGAACGCACTTTGAAGACGCGTTAACTATGCCTACCTTCTGCTAACTGCGGCGCGCTCAGGTCCGTTTTGTCACGCATTTAGAGTCTCGGGTTGGAAATATCTGAAGTGGTTCAGGTGAGACAAAAAAAACACCATAAAAGGAAAACAACTGTACGTGATCACATGTCAGTCAGTGTAGCTGGTAATATCTCCAGAGTGTAAACATATAGTAGCACATCCTGGCAGAGTTTCAGTTGCATGTGGCATGAGCCACATGAAGGATACATGCTGCCATCTCAAAGAAATGCGGTCAGTGGTTGGTTGTTTTTACTCACGCTTATCTTAAAAGTCTTGCAGATTGCAATCTATAATCTACTACATGCTTGTGCACCGACAAACGGGTGAGCGACATTCCAGAACAACACCTCAGGTGCTGGTTTCCCTCGACATGCGCCGAGGTTTTAGGGTTTTCAGGCGTCTCCTCAGCAAGACTGTGCCTTAACGACAGGCTGACGTTGAGAGTCGGTCTGGACAGAAAGGGGAAACTGAAGCAGTCGCACAGGAAACTCCCACAGAGTTCTCGTCAGCGATCATAAGGAGCCGTCAGACGAGGAGGAAGGAGTGACGACTGTCGGACAAAAGGAAAGGTGCTCCTCAAACAGAAAAACAAAGTAATTGGGTGAGTTTTTTTTATATTACAATATATTCAGGTATTTATGCAGTCAGATCACAGGTGATTACTAGTGTATATAATAAATTTAACCTTGTATTAATTAGTTAAACTCTAAACATTGCTCTCCATTAGGGTGGTTTAGACGATGAAAGGCTTCTATGTTATATAGGTATAAAGTTAACACTAATAAATGTTTTTTTTACTATCTTCGTGCCTCTTTTCATTTATCTCTGCCTTATGGTTTCACGTCAGAAAACACTGCAAACAAAAGGGTTTTTTTTTACTGGATTCCTGATATTCTCTTTGTTTGATTTTCCCCCAACCTGCTACTGTAAAACAGCAGCTAAAAAGGTAAAAGGTCACGCAGGAGAGACCCTCCAAAACCCCCCTTTTACAGAGCAATATTGTGACTTCTTCTCTGAAACTATTTGATCTTTATTCGCCGTTTCCCCTTTTTCAAGCTGAAAATTTAAAGTGTTTTTCCGAAACGATTTAAAATTGTTTTAACGTCAAAATATGTTTACGCAGGAATTCACGGTGTTCGTTGGAGTCTTTGCATCACGTTTCGCTAAGTTAAAGCGATTGACGTTTTTATTAGGAAGCCAAGTTAATACATACACAAAGGATTTGAAAAAAGATTTAATTATCTTTTATATGATTAATTAAAGCTGCAGATGGATTCTATTTACTTGTTTTAATTTGGACATTTTTTAGCAATTAATTGCAGTTATATTATAGTTGTACAATTATAAAGTATTTTAATTCTTTATAATAAAATGTCACAATTTTAAATCCTTTAAAATAATTTTTGAAAATTATATATTTTTAATTATTTTTAAAAATTTGTTTATTTCCTAAAAAGACAATAACTGAGATGATCGTTTTTGTCTTGTGGCTCGAGGTTTTCTGTTGTCTTTGAGGTTAAACTATAATCTTATTCGCAAATGCGTGCAAAAAATAAAACCTTGAAATAATGGCATGTATTTATTTGTTTTTGGGGGTTTTTTCATGCCGGTGTGTGTGCTCCCTGGAGCGTACGCTTTTTTTTGTTTTTTTTTAACTCTTTACAACAGGTGAGAAAGAGAGATAAGAGGAAGGCGGATGTGTGGCGACGTCCCACAAAAAGCATACAGTCAGAGCGGAAGATTACTGGTGATGTGGTCATGAGTCATCTCTATATTATTTCTAGTAAATGGACTGTTTCTCTGTCTGTCTGTCACACAGCTGCGCTGCTTGTATACATATATATAAACACCAGCCTCACCTCTGAGGCAAGAGCGTCTTGACGATGTGAAAGAAACGCCGCTGATCTGGATCACTAAATAGAAAAGAATCGAGGCTCCGTGAACCCAGAAGGGATGGCTCTCCTCCAGGTCTTGATGTGGTTGGTTCTCCCGAGTCGGGCTCTCCTCTCTGGTCTGGATCACTGTGGCGTTCATGACAGCAGCAGCTCAAACAACGGTGAGTATCTGTCTGAAAAAAAATATTAGTAATAATTGTTTAAAAACGGCAAAAAGAATGGAAGCATGTTTCACTTATTTTGAGACTGTCTACCCTTAGGTTTACAGTAATGCACAGTAAACATAACTTATTTATGGGTTAATCACTACTTATATATTTCTACTCAAGTAAAAGTAACAAGTGGCCATTTAAGAAATTATTCAAGTGAGAGTAAAAAAGTATTTGGTAAAAATGAAACTCAAGTATTGAGTAAGTGATCAAAACATCAATCATTTTATATTTTTAAATTACATAATCAGACAGACCAAAATACAAAGGAGAAGTCCAAAACCACAATAATTCAGATAACATAATTACAAAATAACAAAAACAGGCAAAAGAACATTTTTTTCAAATTAATTTCTATCAGCAAAAATTCACAAACATTTAATGAAGACTACAGGTGTGTTTCTGTGTCTGGTTAATTTTTGGCTAAAATATGTTTGTTCTTCTTTCAGTGAAGCCACTCATACTGTAGAAATACATTTTACTCAAGTAAGAGGAGCAATGCTTCATGGTAAAATTTCTAAAGTTAAAAAAAAAAAAAAAAAAAAAAAGTACAGTGTGGTAAAACTTTTTTTTTTTTTTTTTTGTAACCAAGAAGCTACTCAATTAAATATAGACAATTACAATCCAATTCTGGATATAAACCTTTTCAGAGTGACGGTTAAGGGGTTAAAACAATTCTGACCTTAATTCCCTCATATACCCATTTGGGCAATGGCAGCATCTGGTGTGCTGGAAAGGTGGTTTGCCCAGGGCGCCAAAAAGGCTGGGACCGCCTCTGCATTTGGGATCGCAACATTCCAAAGTTAGAAATTACCCGAGTCATTAATTATTAGCGATAAATTGACTCTTCTTTGTCGTTCTGCAGTGTCGCCTTGGCTGCAGTCCTTACAATGCCACAATGACTACAAGACTCATGTGGACTGCAAATGGAAAAAACCGACCAACACGACTCTGCAGGTCTGGCTGAGGAGAAACAGCGACCGCAGGTAAACAGCAACCTGGACAAGAGCAACACTTATAGAAGTTACCTTCACTCTAACAGATTGGTGTATATATCTTTGCAGTGAGCTATGTGTGCCTTTTAAAGACGAAAAAACAACCGAGGATGGAGTTGTCCAGTGCAGATATGAAACTCTTGTGCTTGGCATGGGAATCAGCCATACTGTCTTCTTCATGAACAACCAGACAACGAGCCTCTGCTCGTCCTCAAAACACACATCTCTGGATCTTGTTCAGCACCGTGAGCATCAACTGGATGTACTGTAGTAGATTATGTAGAGCAAAACTAAGCCTCACAGTGATGGTGGTGTTTTTTGGTGGTGTTGCACAGTGAGGGCACGTCCGCCTGGCGGTCTGACTGCGTCTGAGGACAGCGACGGCAGCTACCGGCTGAAGTGGTTCAGTCCGTATCCTCCATCATCCTCTCTGAACCAGAACCTCTCGTATCAGCTCAGCTTCAGGACGCGGGTCGAGGACGGGTGGACTGTAAGCTACAAACACAACAAATCACCACATTAATATATATTATATATATATAATCTTTGTGCAGCAGGGGAGTGTTTAGCGTTGTTTTGTTTTTTACAGTAGAGAAAAGCGGCACACTAAAATAGCCAGTACTTCAATAACCAAACTATTTATTTAACTGAACAAAACACATGGATTGGTTTGTTACAGGCGTTTAGGGAAAAGGCTCATTTTTCTAGTCGCACAATTAGCTTGATTAGCTTAGTGTAGCTTAACTGCAAACAACTCTATTTTTACCTCTATGCTAACGCTAACTTATTTATCAACTTAAAGTGAAAATTATTAGCTAGAAGTTGTAAACAACTGCTTAATTACCGCTTTATCGCCTTTATGAAGAGTTTTTGTTGCACAGTAGTCTGAGGCTCGTTCATATTATTATTAAACGTCATTTAAATCAGCCTGCCAATGGAACTAGCAATGGATATTAGCCACTTAGCTCTCATGTAAATGTTAATTCATATGTAATGTCCCATTTAAAAATAATAATAATAAATTTTGAAACAGTCAACAACAACAAGGTCATGCGCCAACACGGCTGTGAACTAAGTACAATATCAGATTTAAAGGGTAACAGGAGCCACACACCCCTTCCAATCCAACAGCCAACTCTGTGGCCTACTCATAACAGACAAAAATGAGACATAGATAGTGAGTCAGTGCTATTTAAATTTCGTTTCACACCTCTCTACTCAGACTGAGGCTGTCGCAGACACCAGCGTGAGACTGGAGAGGCAGAAGCTGCTTCCCGGCCGTAGATACGAAGCCAGAGTGAGAGCCAGGGCCGGCGTGAGTCAGTGGAGCGAATGGAGTCCTGTGGCCAGCTGGAAAACTGGAGATGGTGCGTGAAATAAAGAGGAAGCATAAAGACCCTTTAAACTTTTCCACACTGTCACTTTGCAACCAAAAAGCTTTGAAGTTCACACTGCAATATGGGGGAATGTTTCTGCCATAATTCGAGAGCGCACATTTTCAGTCTGAAAGCAGGATTTCAGTCTGATATGTGGTCCAACAGCTCTGACTCGATCTCCAAGCTGCTGTACGCTGTTAGACGTACACACTAAAAACTAACAGATCATAGGTCCAGCACTGACATCGAAGGACTAAACATAAATCGAACCACATGAACGTTTTTCCAACCAATTCATCACACACTACTTTCTGTTGGTCTACTGCATAAAATCCTGGTAAAATGATGCAGTAACAAACAGTTTTGCTTTCTTTTCAAACTTCCATCTTCTGGGTCTTTTCATGGTTATAGGAACTATGTCTGGTGTTTTCCAGCTGTGTGGGTTCACTACCGTTTTCCTTCCCTTTCACATCAGTTCCCTCTTTGGACTGTGTTCTGGACGGAGAGAAGGAAGTGACGTGTAGCTGGGAGGTGAGCAGAAACCTGGCGTATCTCGTCACCTACCAGCTGACTTGTCGACACGACCCGACAGCACGGCAAGTCAAACTCAAAGCCACAGACGCGCCCGCTTTCTTCTGCTGCTTCTGAACTGACGTGAACTTAAATCTTTTACAGGTTTGAGGGATGTTGCGTGAACCCGGCTGTGAGTTCTGACCCCAGAGGGACAGAAGTGAGGTACAGCTGCCCTCTCACCGATGTGGACCCTGAACGTCTGCAGCTGAAGCTCCAGCCGGCACACAACGCTAAGACTTTTCAAGCGTACAAGCACAGTGAGTACAGAGAATACAGAGTAGGTGAGAAGTGGTGGCGGCAGCGGAAGTCCCTCTGTGCCTATCTGAGCATATCAGGCTAAATTAAAAACACACAAGGGGGTGAAAATACCACAGGAAACAGACAAACAGCGGTTAACCAGGTTCGTGCCATGGTTGTGCAGCACCCCTTAGTGTTTGATTTGTGCCATTACCCCTAAATCAGTACATAGGACTCTGATCAGCTGGATAACTTGGGATTTAGTCGCTAGTAGGTCACTATAATTCTGTGCTACTCAATTCCTGTCCTGCTCCGCATGTTTTAGATGTGCCCCTGTTTCAGAACAGCTGATCCAAATGATTGCATGACCTCTTCTGCAGGCATCAAGTACTGCAGAAGCCTGTAAATCACTCATAGATTCAATCCAGGTGTGTGGCAGCAGGGAAACACCTAAAACATGCAGGACAGGGGGGAGAAGAACTGCTGTAATGTTAAATACCGACCCCTAGTGGACGTTTTTAACCATTACATTCATGGGTTTATTTTTCTTTTGAAAATATACCTGTATTATATTATATGTGATGCACATAAAGAAATGGGGGGGGGGACCTTGCAGTAGGTCATGTGTTTTGCAAATACATTTACGCCTCTTTTTCACGACTTGTCAGATCACAATGACAATCTGTTATTTTAATAGCGTTTCGTGTGATAGGCGTCCAAAACATAACATGTTGATTAGTAACATAACATAATGAGTAATTAGAAGGAAAATAGTACACCGTTTTCAAGTAAAAATTGTAAAAGTGCTGCATGCATTTGGACTTAGGTGTCACTTGTTTGTACTATTTGTACCATTTAGCGTGAAGAGAGGAAACGTTGCTGATCTCTAAATGTGAAAAATGGTCAAACTTTTGCTTCCACTTAATAATTACAAATTAACGTTTGCAAAACACAGTGACCGACGTAAACGGTGGCGTTATGCAGAGTACATTTTCAAAAGAGCGACAGAAATGGGAACCACTTGTATAAAAATATCTGTTGAACCCTATGTTTTGGCTCAAGCTACAAACAGTTATTTTATGTTACATTTTTTTCCCCCAACAGTCCGTACCAACTCGCCTGTGCAGGTGAAAGTGAGGGAGAAAAACGGTGACTGGGTTGTGGAGTGGTCTCCACCAGCTGAGGCAGCTACAAAGCTGTTGTACCAGGTCTGGTATTACAGGACCACAGATCAGGTGAGAGGATTTCACCGTCTCCGTTTTTATTTTCTGCTTTCCACTTAGGTGCTAATCACCACAGCAGCTCCGGAAAAACGGGCCCGAATATTCATAGGTTATGCGTTTTATTCATTTCTGCCGCCAGGGATCCCCGGAGCTGCTGAACATTTCCGAGGGGTCCACGCGGGTGAGCATCCCGGGAACATCCCTGGTTCCGCTCCAGGACTACGAGGTGAAAGTGAGGTCACTGGTTGCCCCTGGAGAAGGTTCCACCTACGAAGGAATCCCCTCAGAATGGTCTGAACTTGCGAAATGGACCTCAAATAAAGGTGCTTACATTATTAGTGTGCGCAATGTTGATGTTTTCCTGCTGATTTGTGCTTTGAAAAAGAAAAAACAAAAGCTTCAAATGACATTATGAACAGGACCATCTCTTTAATCTGGTTTCTGCTCCTCGACAGCCACCTGGTCCGTCTCCACACTGATTTATTTCTCCTGTGGCGCGATTGCAGCCGCGGTCCTTCTGACTCTGTACCACGCTATTCCAGTTTGCCGGAAGTAAGCGCCGCTTTACGTTGACTGCAACGTGTGAAATGCAGTTAAAACAGAAGCCAGAATTCCTGAATTTATTTTTAAATGTACGTGGTTTGTTTTAATTCGACGCCCGTTTATGTTTTTCACCACTAAGGGAAGTTGTGACGTGGGTGGACTCAGTTCCCTCTCCAGGCAAAAGCAAGATCCTGTCTGAGATCAAGGTGAGACTGGATTAACTTCTTAAGTTGACTAAAATGTTACAAATTTTCACATAGTGCATGAAGTAATGCAAAAAAAGCATTTTCCACCTTACAAATTTCTTGAGTTTTAGTTTTTTTAATTATTGCTATTATTGCATCCAGCCACTCAAAAACGTAATTTTGGCATTTTTGAGTCTTACTACTGTAAGATCACTTTGAGATCACTGTCCTGTTGCAGAACCAAAGTCTAACCGGACTAAAGGTTCTGTACTGATGATTGGACGTCCTTCTAAAAACTTTCTGCCACAAAACAGAAATTATGACTCCATCAATTATGGCAAGTCTTGAAGAAGCAAATTCTCACACTACCACCATGTCTGTCAGATGTACATCTTCCTAAAATAATATTTCCCCTAAATCTTTGGGGATCATCAAGATTTCTTTGGCTAAATCTGACGTAGGTCTTTGTGTTTATTTTGGTCAACGATGGTTCTGATCTTGGAACAAACCAATGTATGCCAATTATGCCCAGCTATTGAATTGTGAACTCTGACCTTCTTAGAGGTAGTGAGGCATGCAGACCTTTAAATGTGTCTGTCTCATTGATGCACTCGGAATAATTCTGGTTGACCTTTCACCACTGCTGTTTTTGAACAAGTGTTGCTTTGTGAGAGCTGACGCAAGTTTTGATTCTTTTCCACGTTTTCTTCCGATTCAGTCTTCCTCATCCCCGACCCTCATGCAGAGCGAGAAGACGTCCATTTGTAGCGTGCAGCACCTCGACCACGTATCGACCTGGTACTAAATTTCACACTTTACTCACACGACGCCACAAAAGTCAGATAATGAATGCAGCGACAACTCAGGATGCATTCCTCTATTGACAGCACTGTGCCGCCGTGGCGATCGAGAAGAAAGAGGGAGCTGGTGAAATTGTGCATCTTTCCCCCCCCTTACAGCTCCTCAGAAGCTCTGCTTTGGTCGACTACGGGCACTGAGACGACGCGCTCCGATCAGAGCCGGAATTGCTGGAACTCTGATAACCTCCCCTCCCCTCTTGATAAAGTTCACGACTCGGACACGTCGTCCATGAGCTTCAGCGGGCCGTACATCTTTTGTCAGGTCAGCTACTTTCAAAAGAGAACAACAGAAACTGAATAATAAGGAAGTACTCAGCATTTTATAAGGCATCAAATGGAAACAATAAAAAATTTTGTCCTAAAAATCCAGCATAATGTGTTATAGACACTGACTCGCCATCTCTTTTATTAAGATCTGTCTAGTTGTGTTTACATGCGTGTCAGTTGAATCCTTTATAGAAAGGACATAATGTGAGATGGTATCTCAGTGGATTATAAGCCTGGCGGGCCACCAGGCTTTACTTGTGCCCTCTCCAGGCTAAAAATATTTAATTTATTTTAATATTTTTTAAATGTTTGCATTTTTAAAGACCTTACAGTTCCTATTCAGGTATTAATCTTCCAATTTTTCAACAACATAATTATGAAGTGATATTTTCAAAGTTTCTGTCAACTTTTAACTCAAAAACACGACGGATCAATGGCTGTTCTGGCACCCAACCACCAGGCTTAGCAAGTTTTCTGTAACTTTATAGAAAAACATATCCTGTCACAATGCAGCAGGACACACTAAATCCCACCTCAGTGACCTGTGGGAGTCATATATTTTTAGTGGGAGCGTGTCAAAAGTCTCACACATACTGAAAAATACTTTTTAACTCCCATTGGTACCTAGCTCTCCTACAGTGTTCAACCTAGCTTGTATGTATGAATAATAACCTGAGATTTCGCTTCTGTTATTTTGGTGTTTGTTATTCTTCCATAGAAGCCCTACTACTTCCACAGATCTTTTTTGTTGGCTTTTTTGTTCTGGCGTTTCGTTTTAGAGCTAGCCTTCTGTTTTGTTAAGCTGCTACATCCGTTAGCTAGCAAATAACAGGGAAACTGCTACATGAACAGTAACTGTTTACATTATGATTTAAAGCTAGCCTACAAGAACGTCACAAAATGTACACAATGTACTTACAGTTCACTTGCTTGGCTTTGCAGCTGTTTAACGCGTTTGCGTCTCTTTCACAGGGTTCAGGACAAATGTCATTGGAGGTCCAGCAGGAAGAAGCCCGTGAAACGAAACCGGATGAAGCTGTGCCTCTCTTCCCGGCGCCATGTTCTCTCCGTGACAGAGATTACGTGTGTCTCCCCAACAGCTCTCTCTCAAGGTCCACAGAGGACCTCACATCCCACTGCAGCTCGGGCCCAAAATGGTACGACAGTCCTGAGCAGGACCAGCAGCACCTGAACGCCACACCGCGGCCTGTTCAGACTGACAGCCGGTCGGGCTTCGGAGAACCCGCCGCGAGAGGTCAACCGCCTGATTACACGGCAGGGCCCCTCCCCTCCTGGCCTCAAGAGGGCGCTAACTTGGGATACTGCCAGCTCCCAGCAGCCTTCATGGTGCCGAAAAAGTGAACAGCTGCATGCAAGAAAAAGGCTAATTTCATAAGAACAAAGCAGGATCGATCAGTGACTGACTTTTTGTAAGCTTCTACTTTATTTTAAGCTATTCAAGCTATTGAAGGAAAAAAAAAGTATCGTGTTGTCATCGCACATATTTTATATTTTACTGATTTTAATTTAGTAATATGTAACCAAATGTTGAACAGGGTAAATAAAGTGTTTTATATCTACAAATATTCCAGGAAGAATATACATATACATATTTTTATTAATGTTTATCTTTAGCATGATTTTCTGTAAACAAGCTGCCACTCCATGAAACTGCTAAAGCAAAGAGACGGACAGCGAATTAAAGTCAGAACATTGACCCTGTGACCTTTTTTACCATTTTATTTCCTGTACATAGCATTTTAATTTCAATAAAAGTTAAACACACATGCTAATAAGACAAGATGGCATATTTACTGTCGACACTGTCAACATTCAGATTATAATCAGACAAACAAAATGAAGTTGTTTCGGTGTCAAAAGTGGAACCGGTTTATTTCAGATTATTATCTCTGGAGGCCTCAAAAAAATTAAAGCTGTAGTTCTATAATTTTTTGGAACAGGGGGATGATTTACATTTAATAGAAATTACAATAAGGGAAGTCTCTGATCACATTATGTGACGGTTACTCTTTTCCTGTTACTAGCCTCACCATGTAATTGTGCAAAGTGAAAGTACAAATATATGTTTTTGTTTTTTTTTTGGTAGGATGAAGTGGGGGGGTTTTTTGACTATCAGAATTTATTTATTTCACAAAACTGCAATGGAAACACTTTTTTCACATCATGCGGGTGATGTGATCAAAAACACAAGGTTACTACTGGAGGAAAAGATGAAGAAGACGACAGGAAGTGGAAGGAGAATGATGGCGTTGCATGTTTTTTGATGACATCATGTGAAGAAACTGGTTAATCTTTGATCTTAATCGTGTTTCGGATTTAATAAAAATACAGCAATTGCCATAAGCTGCTGTAATTTACCTGTAAAACGGTTTCCTTTGCTAAAGTAGCGTCAAGAAAGAGCTACATTCTCCCCAAGGACAATAACTAAACAAACTGTGATATCAAGTATCATTCAATATGCTTGTTATAATAAAGACAATCTCAAAATTATTAATACTCTGGGCAGATTAAGATTTTGATTAAGCAGATTGAGCAAAAGAATATACATTTTGAAAACAAACTATTGCCAGGACTTTAGCAGTAGAAACTAGTTGTTAATAATTGAAGATTAATATAAACGCACATTTGCCAGGGTATAAATAATTTGGGGCCAAAGTGAATGTTGCAACGTTTATCGGTATAAAATATCGGAAAAGTTATAAGGTTCCTGCTCACTCAAGGACATGCCTGCTGGATCCATTTTTAACAGCGTACAGTATATCCCCCTGTATCCATGCCACACAGATTTTCACTGTGTTTTCAAATGTATTGCTCTGCTCTTCTTTCCATCTGTTCGGCTTAATGGGGTTGCAGAAAGTTCAAGGGTTTGACAGTTTCTCGAGGCAGGAGCGCAGTAAGCAAGCAATGTGCAAGCGGCTCGCAAAAATAATCCAACCTCTTGAACTTTTCCACATTTCGTCACTTTTCCAGTGAAAAACTTCAGTGCTTTTTTTATTGGGGTTTGATGTGACAGTTTGGAATCCGGTAGGGATTTAATTTTGTATGCGATACGTATTTAAAAACTAAACCCACGTCCACCACAAATAGCAGATTTATTGTGAAACATGGCATCCCTATAGTAAAACACGGCGGGGGCGGCATCTTTCTGAGGTAATTATTTTTTTCACTTGGATCAGAGAACCTGGTCAGAGTTGTTTGCATCAAACCCATTTATGTGGTTTATTACAAAAATACATAAAACACCACTTATTATTTTCCTTCCGCTTCAGAATTATGCCCTTTAAGTTTCGGTGCGCAACTTAATTTTCCAATGAAATACATTTCATTTTGTAGTTTTAGCAGAAAGGAATGTGGAAAAGCTCCAAGGGAGTCATTGAATGGGATTGCTACACATCCATGTCGTAATTCATATAATGAAAAACAAAATCCCTTTTCATAAAAACAACAAAAGGTTGGAATTCCAGGCATTCTGATGTCAACTTCCTGTGTTTCGAGCCCGTTTGAAGGTACAACTTCCTGTCCGATGGGACCGACAGGCACTTTGACACCAACTACCCTGAGTCATCACAACCACATTTCTGGTTCATATTTTACCCACACTGTAACCAAAGGGAGGATAAGATGATTTTTTTCCCAGCAGGGTGGCCTTTTCCAAATTCTCAGAGCAAAACAGATTCCTTCGTCTTAAACTCACTTCAAAGGGCCATTGTTTCTCCAGCCATAGATGAAAGATGGATCCTTTTCATTTTCTCTTGCTCCTTTTAGAGATTTAAATCTAGTGCGTTGAAACACAAGGCCTTAATGAGAAGGTAGCTGCGCAGCCGTGTGTGTGCGCGGCGTGTCCTATTTGACGGTCCAGCGGAAAAACAGGAAAATAAAAGTACTGGAAGGCGTAGGGATGCTTGTGTAACCTCCTGTTTCCTCACAGCTGTGCGTCAGGGAATCCAGGCCTGACCGGGGTCATGGAAAAGAAATATCCTTGAAGGTAGACTGGATTATTAGAGACATTGATGTTTGTATGATCAGGTGAGTCAAGGTGTGTTTATATAACACAACTCCTGTATCATCCATTGCATCTATGGTGTGTTTGTTGTGTAATCTTTCATGATTGTTTTGTCATTATAACACCTTGCTGTTTTAGTATCGCTTGGATGCTCTTTCCCCAAAGCGCGCCACATGCTTCAATGCCTTCGTTTCACAACCAAGCTAAGGCTCATGAGTTTTTGTTTTCATTTAACTTGGGGAGATTTACACCAATTTACATCTCCAATGTTTATTCTGTCTTTATGGATTTCAGCTGAAGATAACGTTGAAAGGATTCGAATGCCCTTCATCATGTTTGGCAAGTGCAAACCTCATGGTGCACTGAGAACGTCTTGACCTCAAAAGTTCCTAATATGGTATTTCTCTATTTAAAATTTGTCTGTTGTCTATAGTTCTAGTAACTGGGATATAATTTTATTAATCTGGAAGATATTTTCACCTCTCCTCTGAAAGATTTACCAAAACGTTTAGTCTACAAAGTCGTTTTAGTCACGTTTGACTCATTGACTCTTCATCCGATCCAACGAGTTGGATCGGATGGGTTGGGATGTGACGGTGGCATACCTCAGGGATTAGTTCTGGTCAATTTATTCAGAACATTGGAGTATATCAGTTTATTTTTCAGTTGTTTCCAATTGTTTATCTTCCTGCATTTTGGCTACACTGTAAACAATAAAGGTAGTAATGTGTTGGCAGAGAGGATATAAAGGATTTGTGAACATTGTCAAAAAACTGACAAACCATCAACCAAGATTCCAAAATGAGTAACAAATATTGTAATCCATCATTATTTAAAGTAATGCATGAGTGTCATCATGTTATTCCATTGGCTGTTTGATGTCAAGGTACCAGTGTTGCTGAGACCTGACAAGGTATATCGTCTTTCGAGGTCAATCGTCCATGACCCGGCCCATGTCTTTTGTCATGGCCTCTGTTTCCTCAGAGGCTCTCTCACCGCTGCAGAGGCTGGTCCCTATTTGTGTTTGTCGCGGTCAACAAGCACGTCTCCACGGTGTCTTTGTAGTCCTCAGGAGGCGGGGAGCAGCACGGACACACGTGGAAGCACAGGCATCCCACCTCAATGCTAAATGTAGAGATAGCCTGGTGTTTAGAAGTATCGTGCACGTGTGAGTTTTACAGTAGTACAGCCGGTTGATACCTGAATGGTGTAGAGAAACATTTGTAAGAAGAGTATCAGAATGCAGAGCAGATACCATTGGAGTTGAGCATCGGGGTTTAGGGGTTTTCAAGTCATTCCTCGTATGATTGCAATTGGACAGATGCATAACTTCTTGGCATGATGGTACACATGCATAGCTGTGTAGCTCACTGCTGACTGGGGAGCTTTTCAAGCCAAAAGAGTCAAGTAGGTAAGTGTGACAAACTACAAGGAGAGTGTTTGCCAAAGTTCACCTTCAGTTCCTAAGTCTCAACTTTTTCTCCCTCTCTTTCTCTCTTTTTCTCCGCACTAGGCAAAAATCATTGAACCCACTTGCAATGATTCAAGTAGGCGAGGTCAACGTGAGTGCATTACTCAATGGATACAAGATGTGTTTGCAGATAGATAAATAATGCAGTTTAAATATTGACGCTCCAAGCAAGTGGCTGTGTGAACTACAAATTTAAAGAGCATATATCACTAGCTTTCAGAACCAGAAGACAAAACTGGATGGTACTACCTTCAAACATTCATATTCAGTTGATTAAGATATGTGTTCCAGTGAGATTAAAAGTACGTTTTGGAAATAACATTGAAATAAATAAACTTTTCATCAAGCCTAATTTTCTAGGGTGAGTGGAAAATCACCGTAATGAACAGAAGTAAAAGTTTGAAAGCACCAGTTCCTGTTAATTTATCTATATAAATATGGTAATCACAGAATGAAAAAAAGGCAATTTTTCAGTGAATATGCTGAATTTATAATTTTTTCTTATCTAGTAAAAGTACTGGCTTAAGACACAACGCCCTTTAACAATATATCCTTTTGATTCTGTATGCGTAGGAAATCTTTATTGACGCGCACAAATGGTTTTCTGTCAAGAACCTTTTTTTCCTAATGATACCCCTGAATGATCATCTATGATAAATAGCGTCAGCTGTAGCAGATTTTTTCTTCTTCTGTGTCTGAGCCAAATGAAGGCGAGTGTGTTGGACAGTATCGCCAGTTAGTCAGCGTCTAAATGTCTACTCCATTCAACATATGTGTGTACAGTAAATCAATATGTTGATTAGTAGTTTGGAGTGAAAACCTTATGAGTAAAACCCAGGGGGAAAAAAATTCATGGCCCGCTAAGACAGAACAGCCGTTTCTGGTGGGAATGTTTTTAGGTAGAACCTGAAATTACAACCTCTAACCACTGCATAAAATTTAGTTTGCTTAGTTCTCGTCACTAGTGACCGTTTTCTTCTGACGTAAAATACAGGAAGGGCTAAGATCAACATGCACACTTTTAAAGGTCCAAGAGAATTCTTTTAGGTATTGTTGAACATTTGTGCCATTTTTGATCTGATTAAATTCAGTGGCATTATGCTAAGTGTGTGCAGCGACACCATTGATTACATTGAAGTGAACCGGCGATGTGAAGCCTGTCATGATCTCTTGTCCTAACAGCAACCACAAAGGCACTTATGAGTGATTAGAAAGGATAACTTAAAATATAGCGCCCAGCTTGGGATGGGGGGAAAAACTGTTGCGTTTTATGAATTTAGCTGCATCGTGACAGAATATTTACGTATCCACGAAGTTAGCATCAAGATGTTCATATTGTTTGGTTGAGAAAATCGTGTTAAAGATAATGCCTGCTCATATGTACTCCAGGGAACCATAACAAAACAAATCATCATCATAACATGCTAGCATGTTATGATTACCTCACTCCAATAAAATAAGAAATTATGAAACACAAACACAATTTCCAGCTCAATTTAAAGATTCTTATAATCATATGAAAAATAGGCAAACATTCTCTTTTCACAATTGCATATATTAAAACAGACAGAAATAAGTAACAGTTGTAAATTGGCATAAAGAACACATAGGCCGAGATTGTCAATAATTTAAGATGTTTGTCTGACGGTGGATTACTGGACACAGCAGTATGCTTATACAAGTCATTAAAAATAATGGCAAATATTCACAAAAATAACAGAAAAATGTTTTAAAAGTCAAAATGCATGGCCTTCCTGGATTCGTCTCAAAGAAATTTAAACCAATGTGTTGCAACATGTTACAGAAGAGCTTACGGAGAGCAGATTTATTCATTTTACAAGGTTCAATTCAGAGAGGAAGGCTGATGAAACATATTTCTGAAGCATTTCATAGAAATACATTTGAGATAAATAATGGAGGTGCAGACGTGTACACACAGCACCACTAATTTAGACACAGAAAACAACCATTCACACATTTTCTGCACTAAGAAATTTAACACTGCATCTGACTGGGAGGTCATGGAGAGTTTGGGCACCATTTAACAATTTCTTTCTGTTTTAAGCCACAAATCCACAGAGAGCAACCAAATCTTTTAGAAAATCTCAGTCTCAGCATATCGTCTTGGCAGTATTTCTATAGAACATTAATCCACAGTAAGAGTAAAGACAAATAAATAAGAAACATAGCGCACAGTCCGCTCACATGTATATCTATAGCATTGATTCTGCAACAGAATTTGTGTTGGCACGCAGTTACTTACAAAACTATTCACACACCCTAACTTTTTCCACACTTTGTCACATTAAGACCACAAACTGTGATCAATTTTATTCTGATTTTGTGCACAGTAATGAAGTGGAAGAAAATTGACATAGGTTTACATTTTCAAATACTTTTTTTTATTTGTAAAAGAAGATTCAAATCATATTTTACTTTCAATCTACTTCTGAATTATGCCCTACTTTGTGTTTTTCCATTATAGAAATTCAAAGAAATTACACTGAAGTTTGTGATTACAACGTCACAAAAAGTGGAAACTAGCCGGGTTATAAATACGTTTGCAATGCGATTTAAATGCTGTTTTTGTTTGCTAGTCATGTGTGTGTTACTCCAGTGTTTGCAATGAGTGAAATATAATTAAGTACGGTTAAAAAAAAAACAAAAAACGAGACCATTGTTGTATTTGTGAGCTGATGGTCGATATCACACTGAAAATTCTGCACCTTTTGCAGCCTCATTATGATTGTCTTATAGATTACGCAATTCGTAATTTTTAGCAAAACGGTTAAATCCACTTTTGTTAACGTTTTAACCAAATATGCTTTATATTTCACCTTGCCAGTGCTATTACAACTTCATCCAAAGAAACCTCCCGTACAGTCTTGGTTGTCAACATGGAAATGCAGCGTCTCTCTTTCGTGATATCTAAGCTTGGATCCACAAGAATTGCACTATTTTCCACAGTTCTACAGCGATGCCTCTTCGGTCCCACACGGTCGCTGTGCTTGAGCACATCTTTGTCCGTCTTTGGACGATCAAATGTCCGGGGAGGGAAGCGTTCTCCTGAGCAGGTCCGTCCTTTGTTCATATTCCCTTTTTCTCCCTCGTGGCCCATCCAGAAATCGTTACAGGTTCAGCAGACAGTCGTTAGTAGTGTTACCAAGGAGATCTCACAGGACAACCAGGTTACTGACAAATAAATACTGAAACCAAAGGAGTCATCTGGCTTCATCTTTGGACAATTCCCACCCTGCAACATGTTCTCCACGTGTCCCTGGAGGTGCAAACAAACAAAAAGGACGATAACATTTGCATTATTTTTCACGGTTCTATTTATAAGGTTAACATGGATGGAGGTCAAATTGAGTCTTTATCACAGTAATCATACAAAAATGTAACAATATTTTTCGGTAACACTTTATTTGACGGGGTCATGATGAAGAAGGAGTCTTTGCGAATGTCTACGACTGCTGTTATTCGGTAGATAATCACACTTTTAATCCAAAGTTGACACTATTAATGGACTTTTAATGTTTTAAAGTGTCATTATTTACCGAACGACACTTAATGACAACAGTCATTGCCATTCATAAAGATTCCTTCATGTTTATAACAGGTGTTATGTCATGTTTATGACAGTGTCATGTCACTCTTATGCACACCCCGTCAAATAAACCATGTTTTAAAAAATATTTTTTTTGCTGATTTGCGCCTTATTGAAAAAGCCTAGGAGTTGATTGATGAGTCAGGTTGCTGCATTTGCTCAGGTGGCAAGCCTGCAGTCAGTTTCTTAACATCATTATAACTTAATAGTTACATAATCAAAGGACGCAGTGGTTCTCCATGTACTTAAGAGATATTTCCAAAAAGCTAAATATGCCTTTCTACAAAATCTTTGTTTCAGCTGAGCAGCATCTGCTTTGGGAAGGACTATTTTAGACAATCTTGATCTCATTAAAACAACTTCAAATGTATAAAGGAACTTTTCTGTGACACCAATGAAACCTTCATACCAAACACAGACCTGTGCCTCGTTAGGATATACATCTGTTTTTATTGCGCGGTCATCTGTGAGCTCACCTGGTTTTATTTCAGTTCTACATGAGCATCGCTCTCATTGCTGCCTTGCTGATCCGTTTGCGATTCTTCTTCATTCTTCTTCTGTGAGGGTTTGGACGAACCGGGAGCCTGGGGCCGGTCGGGGCCGGTGCTTTCTGCGTGGTAGTTGTGGACGTTGTTGTGTCTGTGAGATTGGAAATAAAATGCAAAGAAACCCAACTGATTACGTTCTCTGTTATGAACGTTTAAACAATGTATCGTTTGACCTTCTTTTTTCAGTCACCTAGAAGTCCACTTTGTGTTTCTTTTGTTCTTTTACCTGGTTTCGGTGTCGTCGTATGCAGATGATGATGCTTCCTATGGTGGAGATGCTGACTGTCTGTCTCCTTCTCTTTCAGCCTTTCTTCCTCGTCCTGCTTAATTTTCTGCTGTCGCAGTAATTCCTTCTCTTCGTCCAATCTCTTGTGGAGAAGGAGAAGCTCTTTTCTCTCAGCCTCCAATTTCTCTTCTGCGATTTGCGACATCCTTTCCACGTCCGGAGTCTGGTTTTCTCTCCTTCCTGCCGGCTCTCGAGGCTCTGGATTCGGCTCTTTGGTTGGTCGGACCCTGCTCCTCGCTCTCTCCATGGTTTCCTCGTTAGGATCCAACATGGCTGGAGAGTTCTCAGCGACACCCTTAGAGAGTCCAGCAGAGTTGCTCTTAAAAGGTTTGGATTTGTCATCTGACCCTAGAGGGCTGTGTGTTTGTGTGTGTTTGTGTCCAACTTTAGGATTCCCTTCTGTGCTGTTGAACCCATCTTCTCCCAACTTTGCCTTTGCTTCTACATCCACATTACCCACAGGGGGTCCTGCATTGTCTTTAGAAACCTCCTCATTCTTCGTCCCGACATTTTCTTGCGTCTCCGTTTGCTCTTCGGTCCCAAGAAGTCTGGTGAAGTTATGATCCCAGTGTGGAGGAAAGACAACTGTCTCCTCAGACCGAGACGCGTCTTCTCCAGCAAGACTGTAGCCTTCTCCTGGCTGAGGGAAGGCGTCTCCTCTGGGATCCCAGTGCTGCCCCAGGAGATGCTCCAGATGAGCCCTCTGGTTTGGTTTCAGCTCATCCAGCTGGTGGAGTTCATCTTTGGAGTGGATCTTCACCTTAACAGCAGAACAAAAGAGTTTATTGGCTGTTGGAGCTCATAAAACAAGTAGACGGTAATAATTCATTGCTCTTGTCCAACATTTGTCTATTTGCATTTGGTTATACTTTATGAATACGCATGCAACTAAAAGGCTTAGTGGGTTTGCTAGCATTTGTGTACACAGACACAAACCCAAGTATTTACCTCCATCTGCCAGATATTAGATGTTTATATGCTCAACCAGGGTTCAACTGGCGTTGCCTGTGTCAAAATGTAGCTTATTTCTTTGGTCAGAATGTGACTGAGAATAACAGTCTAGGCTATGGAAACTACTACTACTACTGTGTGAAAAGTATTAAGTTAGTTATTTTCAGTGTGAAGTGTCAGAAGAAGAGTAAAACCTCTTACACTTCTAGATAGTATTTTGTTTTCTCATGTTGGTTGTTGATTCAAGCAACAGATTACAAGAAAGTGTTTTGAAATTGTAGAGTTTAAGAGACAATCTCCTAATTCTGCAGGCATTACACGTTGATTAACAATACCACCTATACTAATTGCACTGTGTCTCCTTATTTAACTGTAAACTTTTGTATTTTTGAGTAAATTTGCATTGTTTTTTCGTCTGACATACCCGTGCCAACAGATTTTCATTGTATTGCCTTGTGTATACAAAGACAACGCATTTCTGAATAAAGTTATCTACAAATGCCAATATAAAAAGCTAAATTCAGTTGACAACATCAACTCTTTGTTTTGAATCCTGTTTAACTGCAGAGCTGTGTAACGTTGACTGCTCTCTCTCGTTGACTGTGACAACGCCTCGACTTTTTCTCATCCTTTATTTTTAAATTGGTTCCTTCTATGTATTTTAGATCATGGTGAAAAAATTGTATGGCATGTGTTATGGTACATTTCATCTGTGGCAAAAACAATAGAGAAAAAGGGCAGAATGGCTACAGTCTATATCTGCTCAAATTACTTTCAATTATGTTTCATTTTAAAGCCTCTGTGTCTGCGTGCCAGCAGTAACATAGAGAAGCAGTTCTAAATCCATCTTAAGAAAGTACAAACTATTGTGGTGTCATTTGGAGTTCTTTAAGAAAAATCTGAATATTAGCAAGTAAAAGATTTTGACTGATCGTTTCTACTTTTCTGCCACTTTTTGCAAATTAATCCCACCCAGCACCTGATCACCGCAGTCTCTAACAGTAGCAGCTTTCTCTACCAATAGGAGAAACAAAACCTGTCAAGAAATCCAACAAAAGGAGCCGCAAAAGGCCACAACAAGACTCGCCTGCCTTTTAGCTGTTCGTGTGTTCTTGCACAATGAAGCTGCCAAAGCAGAACCAGCGAGTGACATTAGCACTGCTGGTTACAATGGGCCATGGCTCACGTCGACCCCCCACTCGTCGCCTCCTCACCGGCTCAACTGTGTCACAACCTTTGTAGGCGTAAAAAGTCAAACTCCACCCTCTAGGCTGCTTCTTCTTCACATGAAGAAGAAGCAGAGGTGGTAGGAAGAAAACTCAGGCCTCTGATTTGTAAAAGAGTCTGCGGTACCTCACACGTCGACTCGCAGGATAAGCGTTTGATTGGGTTTGATCATGTCTGCTGGAAGCAAACCCAATCTAAGATCAGAATCTGAAGCAGCGAAAAGGATCTCATGCTAACACCAGATGTTGTTTGTCAATGCCCTGAGGTGTTAAGAGTTTACTTAGCAAGGCAGTAAAATTGATTAATATATTCTTTAGCCTACTTATTAAGGTGAAACCTTTTCTCCGGATGACAGAGAACACGGAGAGTAAAATCCGTACCTGTCCTTGGGCCGGTCCTGGGCCGAAGGTCTGGTTTCGATGCAGGTGGCTGTGCAGTCTGTGAGAGGATTTCTTCTTGAGCACAGCAGGGCGCGGGGCAGGTTGACATCTGCACTCCACGTGATCCACGACCGACACCACAGCCTTCGCATAAGTGGGCCTTTTGTTGATGTACTCAATCTTCATGACCTGGAGAGGTTGAGAAGAAGACGGGAGTCACTGGGAGGTACTCTTAAGTTTAAGGAAAAAAAAGAAAAAAAACGTTTTGTGGGGACGCTAGGACATGGGTATATAAACGTATGCTTTTTGTACTCAAAGAGGAGCTGTTGCCAGGCAACAAATGGAGGTTAAATAACCTAACCTGCAATTTTCTGTTGTTCTCAGAGTGAACTACTTGAAAAGTGCAGAGAAATAAGATGCAGATCAATTTTTTTTTTACATTTTATGTGTGACTAGTCTCATCAGTGATTGGTTGGCTGTAAACTAGAAATCTTATTTTTTTCCAGTCAGTGAATGCAACATGTAATCGGAAAACAACACTTTTATGTGGAAGTTGTTTCCGAAGGAAGATGACTCAAACTGAGCTAATTTCAATTTTAGTCAGGTGATCTTTAAGAAAATTTCTGTTGTAGTTTTTAAAAAAATATATAATTAGATACATTTTTAAATTTATGTAAAAAGTTACAAAAATGTTTTACTACGAATTACTATTGTTATTCTCAATTACTTTCAGATAAGCTCAAAATTTTTAATATTCCAGAGGGAGTTAAAGGCTTTCCAACATCACCAAAGATAAAGCGTCAAAAACCTGCTGAAATGTGCAAAAAGCAATTATGAAACAGCAATTGTAATTGCTCCAACGCTAACAATTTTTTCTGCATGTCACTTACAGCATGCCATAAATGTACGTGAACGTAACATTTTACAACAGAATGCTTCTTTCTTATTGTTTTATTATCTTTTGGGAGGTACCTGTCATTTACTGTCAGAAACAAACGTCTTAAATTGAAGGGAAATAATTGAACACATCAGGCTGTTTGGGACAGGAATCATTTTAGGCTCAACTCTTCCTATTTACTAATCATAAAACCGAGCACGCTCATTTACCTGCAAGTATCTGGTGTGCGTGACAACAGGAACGCACTGCAGGCTCTTGGTGTTGCAGCAGCCGGAGCAGCGCTGGACTTCCACACACGGCGGCCACAACAGAAAGTTGGCGTTGCTGCGGTCCAACATGGCTCTGGTGACCTCGACCACTTCTGTGCGAACTTTACACTGAGCCTGCTGGGCGGGCTGAGCGTCTGAGGGAACAAACACGGCACGCGCCACAGCGTCAGGTTTGATGAGCCAGACAATGCGTACTTCTCTGCTTGAGAGTCTGAGTTTTTCTGTTATTAACACACAAGGACGTGTATTGAAAAGAAACACTGCATAGGTTTTATTCAAAGATTAGCAAAGGCCAGTTGTAGATCACCGTCTGGAGAACAATGAGGACAAAAAGGTTAATGGGAAAAGATTTTCCCTCTGTCACAAAAACTATTAATCATCTCCCAGACGGACTGACAGAGCATTCTTTAGCCAACATAACGAGTTTCTTTATAGGAGAAACAATGCAAAAATATGTAAAAAAAAATGATCACAACAAACCTCAACAACCAAATAAAGAGAGGTTTGACTCACCAAGGCTGCGTGGAAGTCTGTGACCTCCGTTGGCTGCAGAGTTAGCTTCCTCCTCATCTGAGACAACGACACAAACATCATTTATCCCATTAGAAGAAGACAAATTAAATGCTCACTGTGCACAGAAACCAGTGCTGGAGCATCACGGCACACTACAGTTGTAAAATGTCTTGTTTGAATGTTTTTCTTTGATTGTCTTTAACCTTTACTTTACCATTTTAGTCCCACTGAGATCAAAGATTTGTTTAATGAGGAAGACATAAAACTTAATATAAAAGTTTTTATAGTTAAAACTCCTATGAATAAAGAAAGGGCAGAACCAGCTGTGGTTTTTCCAGATGTGTGGAGCGCAGAGTTAACGTGGTGCTGCCCCCTCCCCCAACCATTGATGTGCACTGCCTGTAAGCTGGCTAAGAAAAAAATAATAAAAAATGGAAAGTTTGGAAACATTTCCAGTAATGGAAAACCTGGGAAAAGATCAAACTTTTTTAAAACTGAAGTTAAGATGCTACAGATGTGAAACAACTGAGCAGCTGGAGCAACTAATTAACATGAGCTCACTGTAGTCGTGTTTCTCTATAAAGAGCACAACAATAAGGTTTGTCATCCCGCCGTTAACGATTTTGCTTTGTATCTATGAGTCGGCACTTGATTAAGCTGTTATTTATGGAACCTCAACTACATTTAATCAACTCGAGTTAAAAATCTAAAATATTTTAGGTGAATCTACACTAATGCTGTGTGCTTAGTTAAATAAATGGACTAATTTTGACTCAATTAGGTTCAAAATGTTCACAAATATTACATAATCATTAAAAAAAACAACTCATAAATAAAATAATATAATAATTCCAGGATGTTCAGCTTAGTGAGTATGCTCTTATTTTGAAATGTGGGTGATGTTTTGAAAAATCAGAGTCAGTAAGGTTGGCTGAAATATGACAGGAGAGGTGAAATGAGCATCACCCGACCGTTCGCTTGTGTGTTTTGACATGCAATGTGCCGGGGACGTGCAAAAACTTCATAAAACATATTCTTTTTGTGTAAAAATCTAAAAATAAATCACATTAAAACGAGGCATCTCAAGAGATGCTAAAGTGCATTACTGGATTTAGATGACGGATTACTAAAGAGTTTTGGTTCCACTTTAATCTTAAATTGGATTTGAAACCGATTCCACGTGTCTGTAAGATGGAAAAGACAGAAAACAAAAGCTTTGGGTCTTTACCTACGGAGTCAGTGAGCAGCAGCAGCTGGAGGTCCTCTATGGAGTTGATGGGGCTGTTTCTAACCAGCTCCACCAGGGCTGCAGGCAGAGCGTCCTCCTAAGACACAAACAGAAAGAAATCAGCCCAAATAACAAACACAATGACTAACTCAAAACCAGAAAAACAGACATAACGTATTCAGATGCTCACATGAGCAGAAAAATAAATTAATCAGTAAGCAATGGGGGGAAGAAACCGCAGCACTTCCGCGACTACGATCGTCTTTAAAAGCCTCTAACCAAATATTTCCAGAGTATCACACCAGAAACCACTGAATGGCTCCAATTTGTGATTCTAGAGATTTGACTGTGGGTTTAACCCCCCCACCCCCCTTTTCCCTCCTTGGTCATTAATGGGCAAGAGACAGCCTGCAAGGGAGGGGGGAATTAACCAAAGCAGACACACAATGGTCACTAAGAGCAGGGTGAATGACTATTGGCGTTGTGTCCTCTCATCTGCTAACATTTAGGGGTCAAAGGAGCAGGCGAGGAGTCAGGAAGTGGGGGAAGGAGTGACACGGAGGGAGGATGAGAGAAGGGAGGTACATCTGGATAAAAAAAAAGAAAAGAAGGGGGAATAATAGATGAGTAAGAGAGGCTGAAATGGACGAGAATCAGACGAGAGTCGAGAATCTTAACTTTGGTTTAAATGGGGTGTGGAGAGGTGAAGCTAATTATAAACTGCGATTAAAGCTTTAATGAGTGCAGTCCTGTAAGTGTAACAGACTACATTTCATTCAGAACATAATAAACCCCAGCAGCTAGCAGCCATCCATGCATGAACATGTACTCTTTCTCGTTCTCCCATCGACATCCACCCTCCACCTCCCTCCATTATTGGTCGACTTCCCGGTGAGGCAGCGGGGGGGGAAATGCCCACTGTATTCCACTCGCATCCCTTTCCACCGAAGCCCCTGAGGACTCATCACGATTATTTCCCCCCCTCTCTGCCGACGGAGCGCGCCAGCCGGCCCGGCTAATTGTGCCTGACGGTAATTACGGGGTGTGTGCCTTTTGTTGGCCGCGGTGCCTGCTGTCGCTGCAATTTGTGTCCAAGCAGGAAATATTAAACAAACACCTCTGGCTCTGGTAAACAAACAGATGCGGAAACACAAATTGTAAACACGCGCTAATTGTGGCGAGTGTGCAAACGGGGATAAATAGGACAGCAAATGTCAATGAAACGTCTGTTTATAGGTGGATTTTATTTGGTGAGGCAATATTGTAAAACAGAATGTAATTGAGGAGGGATGTAGGCATCTTTTTTTAATAATTGTATGAAAAAGATGTTTAGGATTTGCCCAGCACCCCAGTGGTCAACTCTTTGTAATGATACCTTTCACTACACTTACCACTGTCTCTACAAGCTAAGCTTCACCCTAAACCCAAATATTCTTAATTATTCTCAATTGGACTTATGTTTGGACTTTGATTGGGCCATTCTTGCACATAAACATGTTTGGATACGACCCAGAAATGACCAACTCCGCTCCTCTGCAGCCGCTGTCAGTTTTCTGCATTTGCTCGAGTTCTGCAGAGGCCTTGATTTGATTCAGGCAACATGTAAAGATCCAATAAATCGCCTATAAATCTACAAAACATCTAACACAAATATACATCCAGGTCCATTTTTTGAACCAGGACAAAATGTGAAAAGATACTTCCAAAAGAAACTTTCAGATTAATAAACAGTTTTTGTCAATCACATGGCATTCTTCTAAATTGTCCTTCCTTCTCACAAGACAAGTTATATTCTGCTGCAGATCTGTAGCTGTCTAAGTCTAAAAAAAACCCCAAAAAACACCAATTTTGTCATAAACCAGTCGTTATCGCCTGAAGCGCCATCCCATCTCCCTGCAGACGCCCTGAGGAGTCCCAGGTACAAGCAGCGGCTGCTGCTCCAAAGGAGGAGGAGGGAGAACATTTAATCGTAGATAATTATGGGGGTCGAATTAGCTGGCGGCAGCCACAGCACATGTGGGAGGTTTCACATGCAGGCCCAGAGAGCGTGCCAACACGTGCACGACAGAGCAGCGTTCAAACGATCGGCAGTTCAATTCATCCCGCTGTCACATTTCAGTTTACCTCTCAGCTCGGGGAAGGAACCGGATGCCTGGCGCAAGAACGTTGTCGAACATTTCAAACTTTTACCCAGAACACATAAAGATAGTTGTCAAACTTTCTCTCTGAGTTACAGAGTGCACAGCGGCGTTCGTGTCCCAGCTGCGAATCCTTGATCTTTTAAAATTAGACCCGGGGAATTCCTGACTGTGCACCTCAAAGCTTCAGTAACTTTCCCCCATCAAGCACTTTCAGATTTGAAATTTCCTTTCTGTGTGATGCCAGCCTAACGACAGAAAATGAGAAGACGGCTTGATGACAGGAAGCTGAAGTCATCCCTCACAGATCAAACATCTACCTTTTTGTGGGGCTGTGGAAGCGATCTATGTATGCATTTACATCCACCGTATGGATGCGTCTTTTATTTTTTCACGCCAGGATAACGGAGCGCGTGGCGCCACCTCCCATGACCGACTGGGTTGATTTGCACTTCAACCCAGTTTAGATTTGGAGGTCAGTGGCACAGGCTGATCGTTGTGGAGACGACTCGCCTGGTTCAGATGAAATCTGCAAGCGAAAGCTGATTAAATTCAACCTCTTATCAGCAGAGAAATTTCTGCCTGTTTTTCCTTTTATTTCTGGTCAAGCCTCACTTGACCTACATAGGAGCCCTGGTGTGGTTTGGATTTCCTGTTTGAACAGAGCTGATCGTCAGATTTCACCCATCTCTCTCTTTCTCTGATTGTTTCGTGGAGAAAACTTCATCTGCAGATTAGTGCTGTAATGAAGCAACTGTTGAACGAGAACGGAGACTAAAAGTCAAATAGGGCGACCTTTGACCTTTACAGAAAGATGTCACAGCTACATCTGGGTCAGATACCCGCTTTATGCTGACGGGACATAAGTTGGGCGGCTTCAACCAAACACAGAACCGGATTGTTGGGTTAGAGCGGAGACACAGAGAAACCTCCGTTTTGAACTATGCGACAACCTGAACCCCTTAGTAGGTGTGAAATTATCTTAAGATTTACGTTCAACCAGTTTTAATGCAGGAAAACAGAAATTTAAAAAAAACCTTGTCTTTTGAGCTGCAGGTGTTTTTTTTGTTTCCCTGCGTGTGGCGACTCTAGTGAGGCAAACTGGTCACTGTCACATCTTCCTGTTGCACAGCTGACTGCTGAATTAATGGGAGGACAATTACTCTGGTGACTTGTTCTCCCAACACCTGTGTGGTCTTGTTCCTGGTACTCCAGCTTCCCCAGATCATCCAGAAACATGCATATTAGTTTAATTGGTCTCTATCTCTCCCTCAGGTGTGTATGGGTGTAATTATTTGTGCTCTGTGGTGCTCTACCTATTCATCCCCACACCCACAATCATTGAAGAAAAAAACTGGACTCCCAAATTGTAACCCAGGGGTTTGTTAGAGTCCATGAACGCATCACGTCCAACCACGTGGAGACAACAGCTTCAAATCAGCTTCATTTCTTGGTCCGTCGTGTTTTGGGTCTCTCTAGTGAGGAAAATCAGAGGAGTTCTCTGTACCAACAAACCACCTCACAGGGAAATTATTAGAAGAGCATGTTGAAGCAGGTGCACTTATTCGAAACATCTTTTCCACATAAAACATAATAAAAAGGTAATACATAAAAAGTTTAACCTATTTCGAGATTGTTGCGGTGACAAATGTTAACATTGGGCCAACATATCTCAATAACACAACCCGTTCTAACAGTTTAAGGCGTAGCTAAGTTTTAACAGGTGTCAGTGAACGTTTACCGGTAATTTTATTCCTCCTTTTTTTTTTTTTTTTTTTTTTTTTCCCTTTTTTCTTACTTACCCCGGCCACGCCAAACCGCGCACACGCCGCCAGCCACGCGAGCAGCAGCAGCTGGACCCACGAGCTCATCTTGCTGCCCAGCCTCGAGCCTCTCCAACGGACCGGGCATTTATGGAGGCGCGAGCGAGCCTCTCTCCTCAGCTCGGCGCGTGGAGAGGAGGAGGAGGAGGAGGAGGAGGAGGAGGAAGGGGACAGCGGCTCGGCTCGCGGAGCTGTGCGCGCCTGTGAGCTCCGTCCCGCGGATGAAGACGAGCGAGAAGACGCTCCAGTCTCTTTTGTCCTCCTCTTTAAAGAGTAAATAATAAAGCTCCAGCCTTCTTTTCTTCTTGTTGTTGTTGTTGTTGTTTTTAACCCAATATGTTTCTCTTAAAGTCTCCAAGGATTCACCTTGCTCCGCGTTGTTCCGTGGGAAAAAGAGAAGCTCATAATTCAATTTAAACAAAAACTGAGGGATATTTCTATGCCAAAGGTCCAAACTTCACCAAGACAAACGGATGAACAGCAAAACAGACCAAGAAATGTTCTTTTTTAAAGTATCCCCTTGTTAATATGGCATTTTAGAAATAGTCTAAAGACACAAAAAGTTTTAAAAAATCAACTTAAAGTCCGTCCTCCATTAACCGTGACGCGTCTCAAAAATCCTGCTGTAAATTTACTGCGGCAGCTCAGAGTGCGAGTTTGCGCTCTTCTTCTTCTTCTTCTTTCTTCTTCTTCTTCTTGTTCCAAGGAGTCTTATCAGAGAGCAAAGTGCTGTGCGGCTCCTGCCCTGGACCAGCCTGATTACGCTGCTGCTGCTGCTGCTGTGAGGAAGGGCTGGTTCCCAGTGGACCCCAGTGCTCGACTTGCTCCTCTCTCTCCCGCCCCCTGCCTGAAGGCCACAATCCGCCTGCAAACCAGCGGCATCACTGTTGACGCGCGGCAGTCGCCCCTCCATCTGGATTTATGCAAATATTTATAAAACCCGAGTCGTTTTTTGCTTTGTTCTTGTGTGTGAGGGAGAGGGCACGCGCTCGCTGTCCCGGTGACTTTAGCGCGTGCTACTTAAGATAAGAATAAATGGGAGTGTGTGTGTGTGTGTGTGTATGTGTTATTTATACATTTAATAAGATGGGAAAAAAATATTTATTTGTCGAGTAATTTCCCTTTTTGAATAGCAGGGAGATATTTGACATATTCCTGCTGTTTTAAACTTATTATTAAGTTATTTTGTTTAGGGGGGGGGGTATGAAATCCTATAATCATATTTTTTACTCCAAACACTTTTGTTTCTGTGAACAAAAAGTTAGTTTTATGATCTGGCGTTAGTATCAGGGACCAAATAAAATAGCGATGAACTATGGGAAATGAAGTCTTTTTTTTATTATTATTAATATTATTTAAATGTACAAACACCAGCAATTCAATAATAGATTTTAGAGCTAAAAACCAGTTATAAAACTCCAGTTTAACATGTTTATTAATAGAAAAATGTAAACTTTTGGAAAGCAATATATATACATATATATATATGTTTTATTTTTTTACACAAAATAAAACTGGATAAACCTCGAAATGTGACTCTACAAAGTATTGACTCAGGAAACTGAGTTGAATCCTTTTGGTTGATTAGATTAAATAAAATAAAAATGAAAAAAGTTTGACAAAGGATTTCAAGTGGTAGTGCATCCATACGTCTCAGCCTATTTTCACAATCCCTGTTGGAAATGCTTCCTTGGAGAAGTCAGCAGGAGAGTTGCTAAGGGAAATTGCCTTTTTTATTATTATTATTATTCTCTCCAGTCATATCACCTCTAACTGACCTATCAGGACAGAGCAAGGTGTATCTAAATATCACAGGAGTTATTCTAAGAGTCCTGACATTTGATGGTCTCTCATGTTTAGGGAACATTTCTGAACAATGCTTGGCTGCACAACGAAGGCCCAAAAATAGCAAATCAGCCAGACGTTGTTACGTTTTTAATGTTAGGAGACATTTTTTTATTTTATTTTATTTTTTTCCTGAAAAGCAGCACCTGTACAACGTTAACATTATGGACTTATGTTCATTTTAGGCTTTCAGTTTTAGAGGCCTACTTTTTTTTCTTTTTTCTTTTTTGCGGGAAGTGATGACACGCTTTCCATTTTTGTTTAAACTGGAAAAATGGATGTAAAAGTTGAACTTATCATGTCATATGCAGCTCAATATATATTTGCCTGGATGACTCCTTTGCACAGCTTCGAGGTGATTCTGGTCCCACGTCATGGGAGAGATTCAGAGGAAGAGTCAGGAAGAGTTAGTCCACACTATCCACATCCAATTATAAATCTGTTTCCAGCATAATTCAGCCAGAATTATGCAAAAGTGCCGATTGGTTGGCGTCTGCTCGAAAACAACTTCGAGCCTGACTGACGTTCGCAGCCGCCATCGGACGGTTTTGTAGTCAGGTGAAGACAAAGTTTGCGCTACTCAGACTCATTGCTGGAAAAATTGTTTGGCGTCGTCAAGTTGATGCCTTCAAACAAAGAAAACCACACCACCTGTCAAGCAGCGTCGTGTCAAGTCGCCGGCGGGTTTTGGGGCATCGCCGTCGTTCAAAGGTCAAAGAAAACTGGAGTGGGAGCGCTTCACCTCAAATCAACAGTCAACAGCTGGAAGTTTAAGAGCAACGATCATCCTGCACGGATAACATTCAACATCTGGAATTGGTAAAACATTTTAAAATCAAACGAACTGAAAGGCCTCTGTTGCTGCTTCCTTAAGCACGTTTACCTGGTATACGTGTATTTAATACTGTATATGTCGGGTTTTTTTTAACTCTGTGTGGCTAAAGAAAAACTCCACAACAAATTCAAAGCGGTCCACTCAAGTTCTTGCTTTTCGAATAACAAAGTGTCCCAAATCAAAACTTAACCCGCCAACCCCCCAAAGGTGAATGATTGGTGCATGCAAAGCTGTGATCTGCTCTGCAGAAGGAATGTTCCAGCATGCCATTCTTCCAGTTTCACCGTAGCCCCGGCGAATAATAGGATGCCATTGTTTTTCTAACAAGACTGGATGGAGGAAACGGCATGAGCTGTGCGGCTATATTTACACCGCGTTTCATATTTGTACGCTTCGCCAAGGCCACTGGCAGTTTGCTGGCTTGGGATACTAGAGCGGCGCGCAACACACAGGAAGTAGTGGTGACGTTAAGGGAAACGGTGACTGTAGCTGCTCATGAATATTTAAAACTGGACCTAATTGCTTGCACACATTTTGAAAAACGGGGGAGGGTGATGCTTTCAGTTGGACTTTTTCATGCAACTTCAATGGCTTGTTGCTTCGTTTATGTACGTTTTTAAGCTGCCAAACGGGTAAAAGAAGATCAAATTAAAATGCAGAATCGGCAATGGTGGATTGGATGAAACAGAGAGATGCAGATTTTGCTTTATGCCCAAACTGTGGCTGATTTACGACTGCGTGTTTGGAAAGAGGAGGAGGAAGAGGGAAGAGGATGATGATGATGAGGAGGAGGAGAACAGGTTCCCGACTAGAGGCAGGGTTTTTCCCTGCATTTATATATCCCTGCCATGGATTTTTTTCCACAGCAGGGAAAAAAATCTCCCCCCTACCCTCCCACACACACACACACACCTGCGACTGTAACATCCCACCACCATCCCAGTGAGAGAAAGACATTCATCAACCACTTTTTTTTTTACTGACAACAATTTAACAAGAAACAGAGAAACATGTCGGAGGCACCTGCACCCCGAGCAAACAGCTGAACTCCTGCGACCCTTCAGATCAAGTCCACACTTGTTAAATTCAAGGAAATTAATGAGATCTCGACCTCGACTACTGTACGTCTCTACACACACACACACACACGCACGCACACTGTGCCCACGAAGAGCGAGGACAGAAGGCCCTCTATGTTAACAAACCGAGTGAGAAATGACAGCGCTCGCTCAAACATTTAGGAGCTTTTCAGAAGATCCGGTGAAGGTCACAGCACCCTGAACCAATCCTCCGTTCCAACAATGGCGGCATTTGATTTCCTCCCTCGTTTTTTGTGGTTAATTTGACGCAGCTATCGCATAGCTGAAGTCAACCCCCCTCCATCTCCATCTCCATCTCCACCTCCACCCGTGTCTGGTCATCTCTCTTTTTTTTGTCCAGCTGAAGAACAGGAATCGACTCTATTTGTGTCGCCGCGTCTCGGCCGAGACGCTGCTTGCAACACGCCGTCTTGGTCAGGAGGGGTCGTCCCCTCCGATTAGTCGCAGGGATAGTCTGTCTCCAAAGCGTGTCTCTGGGATCGTCATGCAAAAGGCCATCGGTTGACCCGTTCCCAGACTGACCGTTCCCTCCGGGTCTCAGGTTGCTCTGACGCAAGAATGTGGCTGAATTTGGTCAGAAAATGAAGGCGAGTTCGATCATATGCAACGGCGTGTTGGGGAGTTTGAACATCAGCCAAAGGCGTTTGTGCAGCAACCCTCAAACTCACCATCTTGCACTGAACAGATATAATCCTACCCATTTAAAGGGGCAGCGTTATGTAAAACCAACTTTTTGTGAGTCCTACACAATGTTATAATGTGACTCCCTCATCAAAAACACACCTGGAGTGTTGCCTTGATTCTTTTGTGCCTGTTTGAGAAATGCCAAAGTCTCCCGTGGCAACACTTCAGCTGTGCAAATCGCTTGGCAGGAAGAGCGCCGCCTTCGAGGCTTTTTCCAAGCTTCCGCCTCACAGAGCTCTCCTCCTCTGCTGCTCAGCTCCTTCAGACTAGCCGGCAGCAATTAGCAAACACCTGGAGGAACTGAGCATCAGCTGAGCTCATTGTAGCAGCTACTTCTCAGGGAAAGGCTGGTAAAAACGTTGTTAAAGGGTTAATTGAGAAGCGATGTTGTGATGGCTACCTGAAAACAGAGTCAGAAAGAGCAGGAGTCCCTTAAAGCGACAGAGGCCCAATTTCAAGGTGCTAAATGACCAAGTAAAATTTCTTTTAAGTCATATTTGACACACACACACACACATATATATATATAT
>CAEGAD010096449.1:0-69013 GCA_903067055.1 Poeciliopsis paucimaculata | reverse complement strand
CAACAACGACGTAAATAAAAAGACAAGCCCCAACTCGGGTAAAAAAACAAGAACAAAAACAAAACACCCCGCTTTTTGAACGTGTTTCCCCCATTTTTTTTTTTTTTTTTTTTTTTTTGTTTTTTGTTTTTTGTTTTCTCCCTTGGAGCTCAATAAATATGGAGCAAGACTGCAGGGTTGTAGAAAACCAGTACGATTTAATGACAAAAAAGCAGATAGAAATTGTGCAATTGTTGATTTCATTTCCCTCTTTGCTGGATCACAGATTTCAGGTCGATAACTTTTTATTTTGGTTTTATTGATTTTTTTTTTTTTTTTTTTTTTCTTCCCCTCCCTCTCTTTTACACCAGAAACTCAAACTCATCTGAAGGATTTCCGGATTGTAACTCTTATCTTTAAAAAAAAAAAAAAAAAAGCCTGTCATTGTTTGTCTGACAATTAACAAAATATATTTTTTAAAAAAAAATTCTGTGCGTATTGCAGATTAATATTCCACATATTGCTATTTTTCCCTTTGACTGACAAGAAGAAGAAGAAAAAAAAAAAAAAGGACTTAGAAATTGTCATTACAATTGTTTATGATAACCAAATAATAATTTCTCTGCAGCCATCAACGTTCCTTCATTGTATTTGAGTTTCTGACGTTCAAGATTTGAATCAAAATATGTCAGAGATTTGATCTCCGACTTCTGGAGGTTTTTGCCCCCCCAGCAGAATCATCTTACATATCAGATCATAATCACAGGATTAAGGTGGCACAAGAACACGTGTCTGTGTTTGTGCTTTGGCACAGTTTGACATGGAGAACAAACCCAAAACAAACAAAAAAATACAATTAACAAACAAAGTAAAGCCATACATATGTTTTTTATAATAATAATAATAATAATAATAATAATAATAATAATAATAATAATAATAATAATAATAACACAGTCTTCTCATCTGACTGAGTCCAGAACGGATAATAACGGGATCAGGGTCACTTTAAACATGTCCCCCGTTGTTCTTACTTAAAGGAAGCAAGGCCAAAATAAACCGGGTCCCTCTGAAGGCTCCGGTCGGACAGTCTCGGTCTGTTTCGTCACAGCGTTTTGGGGGAAAAGTACAGAAATAACCAACAGCAAAAACACAGTGTAAACGGACGCACAGAAAGGAAATCACGAGTCAACCAATGCACTTATTATTATTATTATTATTATTATTATTATTATTATTATTATTATTATTATATCAACAATTTTTTTCAACATTTCTAAATTTACATATTTTTAGGAGACATTACAAATAATAATAATAATAATAATAATAATAATAATAATAATAATAAACGGTTGGCTGGTATTGTGGGCTACAGCATTTGTCTGCCATTTCAGTCCTGTCTTTTACCACAAGCTGCAGGGTCCCTGTCGCTTTTGTTATGATGGAAAGATGGCGTTTATTTACCCACACCGACTGCAGCCTGCTCCTATAGTTTTCCTCCTCCCGCCTTTCTTTAAGACTGATGCAGAAAATGTCGCTGCTTTCTCTCCCCCATCTCTTTTTTTTTTTTTTTCTTCCTTCCTCTCTTCTTCCCTATTTTGGTTAGCACACCCCAGCTCAATGTGGCTGGCGTGGAGCCATTCTACACATCTCTGCTCTGAGTGTTTTTAGCACCGGGGTGCCACTCTGCATCCCTGCGTCCGTCCAACACTTAAAACTGGCTGAGGTCCAGTTCCAGCATTGAGAATTTTTAACAAATAAGAAGCTTCCTCCCTGCAGAGGTTCGTGTTTTGTTTTGTTTTTTTTTTTTCTCCTCCCCGAAAATAATAATAACAGTAAAAAAATAAAGAGAAGAAAATACTGGACAGGGGTCACTGCACAGGAGTCTGTCCTCCGTGGTGAGGAGGGGTGTCCCCGTACATGTCCTCCCCTCCTGATATCTGTCCCCCAGCGGGGGTCATCCTCTTCTCCTTCTGCCGCCGGTTACAGAACCAGACCCTCACCACCTCCTTCTCCAGCTGCAGGCTGTCCGCCAGGGAGTTGATCTCCGCCGCTCCCGGCTTGGGGCATTTCAGAAAATGGCTCTCCAGAGCGCCCTTGACGCCCACCTCGATGGAGGTCCGCTTTTTCCGTTTCCTCCCCTGCGCCGCGATCTTATCTAGGCTGGTGGGACTCCCCGACGTGGAGTCCGCCTCCTCCAGCCACTTGTTCAGCAGCGGCTTGAGTTTGCACATGTTCTTGAAGCTGAGCTGCAGCGCCTCGAACCTGCAGATGGTGGTCTGAGAGAACACGTTCCCGTAGAGCGTCCCCAGGGCCAGCCCCACGTCCGCCTGCGTGAAGCCCAGCTTGATCCGCCGCTGCTTGAACTGCTTGGCGAACTGCTCCAGCTCATCCGAGGTCGGCGTGTCCTCGTCCGACTGGTCCTGGTGGCCCCCGTGCTGCTGGTGCTGGTGGTGGTGGGCCCCGGGGCCGCCCCCGTGCTCACTGAGGTGCGGGCTGTGGCTGTGGTGGTCCTCGTCCCGCAGAGGGTGGTGGTGCATCCCTCCTTGCTCTCCCCCTGGCATCAGAGCGAAGCCGGACTGAGAGTACACCAGGCTCTGTCCCTCAGATGTCGCCATGCCGGTGATGTGCGTCGTGGCCGTGCTGGTTCGCCATGCTCTGGCGTCGTGATGCGCCTGCTGGTGCGCTAGGTGAGGGTGTCGCTGTTGCTGCTGCTGCTGCTGCTGCTGCTGCAGGCTGCTGGAGTTCTGCAGCTCCTCTCGGTCACTGTCATGCAGGATGGGCTTCACGTCCTGTTCTCGGAGGGGACTGGACGGCCACGGCGCCCCGCTGTCACCGTGAGAGAGCGCCGTTATCCACTGGTGCGCGTGGCTGAGCGGATGCCCACCGCCCGGTAGCGTGCCGTAGTCGTTCTGGAGCAGGGTGTGCGCGTCCCTGTACGCTGCCGCCTGCTGCATGCTCCCGGACTCCGAGTGCGGCGGCGGCGGCGGCGCGCTGCTGGGGGTGCTGAGGACGCTGTAGTGGTTTGACGCTGCGGTCGCCATAAACTCTCTCGGAGCCAGAGTGGTAGCCGGAGTTAAAGAGGGAGGCTGCCTCTGACAGGAACTCTCTTTGCGCCACGGGGCAGCTATAGGCGTCTCTCTCCAGCATCTCCCGGGCGCTGTGCCAAGGGGACGCAGAGGCGCGCACCTGTGGTCCGCCTCGCTCCGCTCTTTATTGGCCGAGAACGCCTGACAGATGTGGTTACCCCTGACAGCACCCCGCTCATTGGTCACGGGAGATTGTGCTGAAACCCCAATCAGTCTGGCCAACAATGCGAGCAGTCCTGCAGCATGTTGGTGAACAAAGTGGAAGGAGAGATTTGTGGCAGCTGGGTTCAAACACGGAAAAGACAGAACATGTTCAGATTTAAGAAAAAAAAGAAAAAAAAAAGAAAAAGAAAACGTCTTGTTACAGTTAATGCCTCTTGATCTGGGTCAGTGGGTCACATTTATTGGTTTCATGCGTAAAAATGACGCGTAAAAGTTGTACACCTTCTAATTATGCACTTATGTGTTCGAAACCAAAACAGGAAGGGAGTGGAAACCAAATTCTTCTTGGATATATTGCAGAGATCATTTGGAGGAACTCCCAGCTGCCTCTCTGCCCTCAGGACGCCGTCCAAGGAGAGCGAGAGCGAGAGCGAGAAAGAGGGAGAGAGAGTGTGTGAGAGGGACCGCGTGCTTCCAGCTTCTGCCCCGTTGCCATGGCGAACGCGGTGAATGGAACAACGACGCCCACGTCACAGCTGCAATTCGCAGCTTCTTTTGCGCCCTTCGCCCGGCCCGTCGGGGACAAATAATCCAGGGGAGGGGGCGAACAGAGAGGGCAGCTGAGGGGCCAAACAGAGAGGAGGCTGCAAGAATGGATCCCTCAGTGCGCCGTGCCCCCTTCCACCTGCTTGTTGGGTAAACTTTGGAGATGGATGCGCCCACAGTAGCAAGAGGGGGGCGTGGAGGGGAAGGAGGGGTTGTTTTCCTTCCCAAAAATTCGGAGGGGCTTGAATTGACCGAGCAAATGAACTAAATACCCCAGATCTTTTTGAAATTAATGAAGCATGTTTGGGAAACTAATTTATTCTGCATGTTCTTAGTTTAGTGTAAGAACTAATTTGTAGAAGTAGCATTCTGTGCTGCACTGTCGATTTTAGAAGGAATAAAAAAAAACAACAACTTTATTTTGCACAAAAATCGACTTTTCTACTTCCTTTATTTGTCATAACGCAATGCTTTCCTTACAGTTGGGGTGAGATATTTTTAACCTCTTCTCATCAAATGATGGTGGTGATGTGATGTATTCTTGATGGACAAAGAGTCAGTTTAATGACATTTTTTCTTTGAAACATAGAGAAAATGTAACCATATTTAAAAAAAAAACAAAAAAAACAATAATAATAATAAAAGATTGGGGACAAAATTCTTCCAGATCAGCAATGCCAGTTTTGCGAGAACAACAAGATTTACCTCAGTGTATGTCCAATCCAGTTGATGAGGAGAATTGTGGCACATTACTTCTAGTTTTTGAAACTCAGTCAAAGAGTTTCCTTTCGTGTTGCATAAATAAGAGCAACACATTGTTATACCAGCCATGTGTAATGAGTGTGTTTCCGATTTTAAATGATATATTTTAAAAACAGCTCCAAGCTGCAGCAGAAGTATTGAAAATGATTGAAATATCTCCAGTCTGCCAAGAGCAAGTAGCCACAATTTACCCAAAGCTCTGATAAATAATATGTACTGATAAGCCTGACACGTTCTATAATAAAATAAGCTTGAATCATGTCTTCTTCATTTGATTTTTGTTTTAGTATTAACATCAATATATACAGAATGTTATACATTTTGAAGAATTCAAAAAGTTGATGTTCTCTGTTCTACATATATGGAGCTCACATCATCCTATATTAATTCAACTAAAGATGTTTCTGTAAGATATTTGCCACATTTCTCTATTATTGGCAGATTTGATTTTGCCGCATCGGTTGAATGATATAAAAAAAAAAAAATAAATACAAAAAAAAAAATCTTATTCTGCTGAGTCCCCCTGAAATCCACCCAAAGCCCCCAGGGTGCGTCTAGACCTACTTGCAACTAGTTTCAGGGATATGTGATTTTATTGGCTCAATGTGGGGCAAACACAGCAAAAAAAGATAACTTGGGGGGGGGGAGAAACTTCAAGAGCCCAACAGATACACATCTGCAGTCAGATTATTGGGGAAAAAAAGCACACTGTGAGAGAAAACTGTCACCTTTTACATTTGTTAACATATATGTCACATTACAACAACACATTTCATAGCATGTTTTTGGGTTTTTATGTGATAGACCTACAAAATGGATAGTGCAATTGTGAAACTGAATGAAAATGATAAATGCTTTTTAAATTAACTCGAGAAATACAATCTAGAATCTTTGACACATTTTTATTCACCCCCCCTTTACTCTGATACACCTGGTTAAAATCCATTGCAACAATTTGCTTTCAAAGGTGATCAAGGAAGTAAGAGGCAGCGTATTTACAATTTCATCAGAAGGAACGCAGCTGTTCATGAAGGTCTCAGATGTGACATGAAGAACCTAAACTTTTAGTATAGATAGAACATTAATCATCTTAATTAAATATCAACCAGTGCGTTCTACTGCCTTTGTTATTAGTGTGTAATACTCAGGAGGAGCTGCAGAGACCCAAAACTCTGGTAGAGAATTTGTTGACATGACAACTCTTAGTAGTGTACTTCCACAAATTTAGCCTTTTGGGCAATTTAGTGGAACAAGGTGCAAAATGTAGCCTTTTGACCTTCTTAAAATGCATGTTAAACATTATGCATTTTGGATAATTAACACTTCCCATCACCTTGAAGACAGCATTATAATGATTAAGCACAGTGGGGGCAGCTTTATGCTGGATGCTGTTCTTCAACAGGAGCAAAGTTGGTTAGAGCTCACAGATGGATGGAGCAAAACAGTTGAAAACTGAGCACAATTAGCTGAAGCTAGAAGATCACATTCCAGCTGCAAAGCCAGGAAAATGGCCCAGTCAAAGTCTGAACCTGAGTCGCATTGAAAACTGCTGTTCACAGACACTCTCCATTAAATCTGACTGAACTTGAGTTCTTTTACCAAGAAGAAAGGGAAAACATTTTAATTTCTATTACTGAGAAGCTTGGCGAGTCACAGCCCAAAAACCTTACTGCATGAAACGGAGCAAAAGCTGGTGCAAAACACCAAGAAGGGCTGGGTGGACGTGCACACAACAGTTTACAGCTTGTGCTTTCTAAAGGTTTAGAAAGCCATCCATCATTTTCTTTCCCCTTCACAATCACACCCTACCGTGTGTTGATGTATCACATAAAAGCCCAATAAAATACACTAGAATTAATGGCTGCAGCCTGAAGATGTGTAAAAAAGTTCAAGGACTATAAATACTTTTGCAAGGTGCTGTATAATGATGGGTTAATTAGCAAACACTGTGAATGAACAAGCTGGGCACGCAATGGCTTAAACTGACGTAAATTTACTGGGATCGAAAGAACAGCAACTTATGATCGGGGGCACAATTCAGAGAATTACTAAATGTGTCACCAGGGGTTTTGGCAAGCCGTGTGTTGAGACAGGCAAAACATATTACACTAATAGACTAATATGCAAACTACTGGCTGCCCAATTACAGAACTTAATAATGCATAAATGATGCGAGGCCTGTTCTTACAAGTCGAAGGGGTCGCTGTTAATTCAGTCAAAGGCTGCTGGGTATGGCTGCTAACCGACTCAGCAGGTTCGTGCACATGCTGCCTCAGTTTGCCTGCATGTATTCAAGAGTGAGGGTTAATGATGAAGATTCTGAGCGTTAAATTAACAGTAATTATGAGGCCCCGTAGCTGTAAAGATTCAATTTGTTTCCAAACCTAATGGGTCTAAGTGTCCCAATGTGCAGGCTAAACTCTGTATGAGATATTTATGATTTAAAAAGCACATAGTATCAGGGAAGCATCCATGGATGGATGTGTCAGTGTGTCCAGGGGGAAATAAAGGTGGTTGAAAGAACTGAGTCTGATGTCGAAGTGTGGATTGTACAGAATCTAAATTAATCCAGGTGTGTAAATCCATTTCTGTTTGTTGTTCCTGTGAAAGTAATGCCACCTGCTCGTTTTTGCCACTTTGAGAAAAAAAAAAGAAAAAAAAAAAAGCATGATTCAAGTGTGAGATGAAGCAATTTCTCTGAGTGAACCGGCAATTTATCTGGACCAATATGTGACCCTCTCATGTCCCTCCCCCTGTGGGAACCCTAACACCAGGGGTAACTGGGGCAGAAGAGGGGGGGGGGCTTCTTTATGCTGCCGGACACAGGGAGATAATGGCCATTCCTCCACAGCTGGCCCTCACAATCAAAGGAAGAGGGAGCTTGGAGGATTCCAGCTTTAACCAGGCCTTTGTCTGGGCTAATTACATCTGAATGCGAGACCCCAAGAACCCTCCTCCCTCCCGGAGCAAAACCTGCACAGAATACCCCAAACAACCCTTCAGCAAGGAGGCAGAGTGCACAGACACAGGGTGCACAAGCACAGAAATATAGAAACCTGCAGACTAATTCACCATCCTTAAATGTTAGCTGGTGTACACACACATACACAGAGAGAGAGAGAGAGAGAGAGACAGAGAGACCCTGAACTCGTTCATTACCCAGAAACACATCCCCATCCCCAGCAGGCTCTCATCAAAGTGCTGTGCCTCGCTAGCACACACTCACTTGTGGCACTTGGCATTAGATCAGATCTCAGTTTGCTGCTCTCAGAAGAGATAAGGAGGTCTTAGAGGACTTAGGTTGAATAGAAAACACAGTGAAGAGCCTTTCCCTCATGCACCCCCATAATCCCAATCTATACCCTCCCTCTGGAGCCCCCCTTTCCCCAACCTCCAGTGCTCTACTCCATCTGTCCTCTGAACTATTCAGCTTATAAAACTGCTCAGTGATATTTGGTCTTAGAGAGAATCTTACAGAGTCGGCTCAAATCAGTTGTTTTGTTGTAAAAGTAATGCAAAACTTTCAAATTGCACATCAAATATTAGTTGCGGTTCTTGCAAAAATGCATTAATTCTCTGGTGGTTTCCCAGATGTAAACTGTGTTTTAAATAATCTATAATCAGAGGAGAATTATTCAATCCAGGTTGGACACAGCATCACGTTTTGTTTTGTTTGTGTCAAACTCTTACTCATGTCCATCATGAATTTCAAACTGATTTTTTAAAAAAAAATGTTTGGTGTGGAATAGTTAAAGTCTGAATCTAGATATTTTTTTTTTTAACTATTTTGAACTCGAGATGGTCAAATGTTGTCCAGATTTGTTAAAAGTAAAGATTAAAAAAACCCAATAGCCATTAAGTTAATGCCAATTAGAAATGCTGATTCAAAACAAACTTCAACCAATATTTTTATAATTCTCAAAATAACAAGAGTGAACGTGCTCTTAATACAGAAAACTTGTTTGAGTTGTACTTGACAGATAAATGCCTATGTGGTGCCACTTGATACACCATGACACTGGGGAAGGTTGTCTAATTCAAGTATTGGTACCTAGAAGTATTTTTCTATACTAATGTAAACATATTTTTGAACATTTGTTTTAAAATCGATTATATGTATTAATTCTTTGGCTATCTGACTGCTTTTACAATAGCAGGGAACAAATTTCACAATGTCAAATCATTGTGAGGGTAAAAAGGACAACAGTCCCATTGTGATGAATTGCATTTTTTTTTTTTTTTTCTGGCTGATGATAAATGTCTCTCAGCCGTCAAGAACTCTACTTCAAATTTGAGAGCAGAAGCAGAGAACCTCTACACAGCAACCTTGTTGGGGCCCATTAAATCCATGGTAAAGTGTAATGATGACTTTTCAAATTCTGACGTTTAGTTTGACTAAATATGTGACCCTAAAGAGTTGTCAGATAACTTGTGGAAGTGTTTTACTATAAATATATCCAGAAAATCTGAATAGAAATTATCCCTCCAAAAAAAATTAAGAAAGAAGGTAGAGTACACAGAAAATAAGAAATACATTCACAATCTTTAGCAAAAACTTTAAGAGGAATTTTGAAAGCAACTTTTAATTTTGAAGTTACATAAACTGTATTTTGGATTAGCAGTCAGCTTGCCCATTCAGGTTAGATCCTTACATTTAAATGTTGGGTCTCCTTGTTGAAGAATTTGTTGAGACAGAATGAATGCTTTAAAAAGCTACATTTTTAAGCTCTAAATCTACAGGAGGCTGTGCTGCAACAAGCGATGAGGCTGTAGCTCCCCCTTGTGGTGACTGTAGGACACAACGCATAGTAGCACACAAGTGTGCAGTGGAAACTCTGGAGGAGTTGCAGAGATCTAAAGCTCAGGTGGGAGAATCTATTAACATAACCGGTAGTAGTTGTGCATTTCACAGCTACATTTTTTATTTTAAAGTTGTGAGAAGGAAGCCATTAGTCAAGTTGTTAGAGTTGATGTTAAGACTGGAGGAGAGGGATGGAGGAAGATATTGGGGGAGAGTTTCACCTTCCAGGAGGGCAATAATTCGGAACACACATGAAGAACTACAGAGAAGGTTTGTTTGGTATAGTCAAAGCCAAAACCTCCAGATGAGCTTGAGCTGTTTTGGAAAGATGAAAATAAATTTCCTCGAAACAATCTTTAGTGTCATTAGGTACAAACATATACACCAAAAGCCTTGCAGCGAGAAGTGGTTCAGCAACCATTTTGAGGCACATTTTTAATACTTTTCTGAATGTTAGTGTCAAGATTTTCCTGTTTCCTATGTTTTCTGTCATGTTCCATGCTGCTCCTCTGCTCACTACCCCTCCGCTACATGTTAGTTAATTCATTTCTCTCACCTGCTGTCTTGCTCCTGCTGGCTGCTGATTGTTTTTACCTGCTGCTGCTACCTTTATAAACTCCTGAGCCACACTCAAGGTAAGATAGTCTGCCATCAGTTCTTGTCACAGTCTCCATAAATGTATTCATGACTATTGCCTTTGCCTTCCTCTTGTCTGCGCTGTGAGATTATCTGCCTCTGATTATGAACTTAGTCTCATGTACATGGACACTGATTACTGCCCCACTGATTTTTGGATCTGTTCAGCTTGCCCTTTTGCTGACCTTTACCAGGGATCGTCTACTGCAGGCCTTGAGGGTCAGGGTCCAGCAACTTATGTATTCCTAATAGTCCAACACATCTGAATCAAATAGTTGAATCGCATCCATAGTGTTCAGTCAATTTCTCCAGGGTCTTGATTCATTATTAGAATCAGGTGTGTTGAACCAGACGCATGTGCAAAAGTTGCAGGACACAACCCTCAGTGCCTGGAATTGAAGACCCCTGACCTAGACACTCTGAGTACTGAGCTCAAGGTCTGAGTCTTGAGCGGTTTCCAGGGAAACCACTTCTCCTGATTACACAGTTACTCCTGTTCATGCTGTCCAAATTGTACAACACTCATTACAATTTGATCAATTGGAGACCATCCTTTCTTGCTTTTGCTGTTTTTGCATAGTGTAAGTCACCATTCTTTCACCAAAGATTTAGTTGCTGCCAGTGCTCAAAGGAAGGCAGACATATTTTACAGAACGTAAAACATGTCTGTCCTACTGACTTTATGGTTAAACTCAATGACATAAAAATGGAGCTGATTGTGAATTATGAAAGCAGGTGCCTTGTCGTCTACATTACCCAGTAGTAGTTTACTATAAATGCAGGCCAGATTGCAGGGGAAAGAATAGTTCAAGTATTTAACATGTTATGGCTAATTGTTGGCTGTCAGATTGCATTTGCAAGTTAAATCTTTAGAGCTGGTTGCGTACACAATCAAAGGTTTCATACATCCAAGCAGTTAACACATCACTATCATGTGATACTTACACATGATAATGGAAAGGAATGAAATGGAAAGACAATTGGTTACAAGTGGTTGCAGACACATAGAAGGTAATATCTGCAAGTTTTAAGCTCGGAAGTTGTGATGTGATCCAGAACAATGAATAAGCCAGTCTCTTCTCTGTCATATATGAACTGTGCGTGGGGGTTGTGGAGAGAAATGGGAGTATACAGTACTTCACTTACCCTGGACGCATTTCACATTTTGTGTTGTTGGTGAGTGACAGCGTGAGGGTTAGGAGGTCTCAATGGTGCTCAGTTTAGCATTGATTTATTCTCTTTCTCCAATTTATTTCCCCTTCGCCTGATCTGCCTCTGGGAGGACGAATGGAGGAGAAACGCCAAGCAGAGTAACTATCCCTCCCTCTCTTCCTCCTACGCACACACACACACACCCCCACACACACACGCACACACGCATGCATACGCACATTGTCAGTGTTTCCACAAGCAGAAATGCTCTTAAATCCATTTTTCTTCATGCACACAGTTTTAAAACCATCTCAAACTGAGGTCTCCATTTTGGTGATCATTGTGTAGAACTGTAAATTCGCCACTCTTCCCAAGTCCCAGGGCACCAAGGCTCCTATAAGACTTCCCATGTTGTCCCATATAACTGTCTTCAGAGAACCCATAAAGACATAAAGGGTCGCTCACACCTCCAGCTGAGTGGTCATAACTCACTGTTGGGTATTTTTACAATGACACTGCTGTCGAGAAAGCCGCGGTTCATCTTGTCCTCTGTTTTACAAGGTCCTACATAAGCTGCAGATGTAGGAGAAGCATGAGTGGAGTCATATTTTACCATCTACTCATTGGCAGGTGCTTCTTTAAGTGTTTAGAAGAAGGATCCACTTCCTTTCTATGGGCTGTGAAAATGACTATCATCTTTTCACTTTCAAGCTGAATAAAAAAAATAAAAAAAAATCACACCAGGAAAGTGGGTGTGGGGAAGGAGGGCAGGTAGGTTGTTAAACCCACTTGAAAGCTCGACGCCCTGATCGATTGTCTCGAGCCAGGCAGGGATTAAAATCAGGCTAAGTCTGTACTAATCAATACTGATGGCTAACCCCGGGGTTAAAACAGGCGTAAATCCCCATTCATGCCCATACACAAGCCCGCGCCACGGCATACAGTACAGATAAATCCGAAGCTAGCCATGCAAATGGAAAGACAATTGGTTACTGTAAAAGTGCGATCAATGTGAATGAATGCTTTATAGGCAGCAATATACGTGGTTGTATCCATGTGGAGTGGCACTCAGTCTGGTTAGGAGGTAACAAGTAGGACTGAGTGAAGCTCTCATGAAAGAGTTTGAGGAACAAGGCCAGAGAGAAAACTAATATTTGCTGCTGGGTTGGCATCTCTGCAAACAGCCAGGCGGTCATAGAAGCAAGAGCGGCATATAGACAAAGAGCTCACATGCCTGATTGACTGTTTCACACCCTAATAGAAGGTGAACATCACAGCTTTGATTGATCTTCTTATCAGTAACCGGCCTCCTTATCAGGAACCAATATGGATCAGAGTATCTACAGGAAGACAAAGCTGCTGCACATCTAAATTCCATCAGTGTGATTTTTATTTCCCCAGTGCAACAATGCATATGTTTTTTTCCTTATGCATTGTCTTAAATGATGAGTTTTGTGTTAAATGAGTTTAAACAAGCATAAAGAATTATGCAAATATTGGGCACTCAAAATCTCTAATTGCATAAAGCATTTAAACACGATACAACGTATCGTGTTTAAAATCCATGTCCAACATTTTGGCACAACTTCCTACAGTGGCAAAATCAATTCACATTCTCATTCAAAATCTAAACTTGACATGTGGTCACATGGGAAAAAAGACAAAAGAAGACATGTCTACATGTCTTCATATCTTTTATTTGCTTGTGGGGAAAAACAAATCTCACAACCAATTTGCTTATCGGACAAGAAAATAAAGACCTTTGTATTTGATGTCATCTTTCACACACACATAAAAAAACAAAACAAACAGATTATCCAGATAAAACAGGAGAGAACAATTTTGTAAATTTGAAACAGAATATTAGAAGCCATGTCCCACAAAAAAGGACACCTAAGTGAATTTGAGCATGGACAAAGCAAGCCGTTTTACATATGTACAAACCTCCATGTAGCTTCTAAATGAAATCAACTGCACATAATTTGGCCATTAGAAAAATCATCTATACTTCTGCATGTGGCCAGTGCGATATATGACTGAATACATTCTCAGAGAGTTAAGGTCAATGAGATTTAACTAAGGGCTGAGAACTGATATCAAGACGTCTGCTGATACCATTTGCATATTAAAACACTCTGATCGTCACATCATAAGTTTTACACACACAGAATTCGAAAATACGTCATCGACATGCTCCGCTTTTACTCTAAAGGAACTTTATTTAAGGTGTTTTAGTAGCATATGGATGGAAATGTTACTCAGCTCATTAGATCTTATTGATCTATTTAAATAAAATGATTCATAGACAGAGGGAACCTGTCAGTATTTGCAATAAAAAAATAAGACAGGAGACAAATAGAAATAATAATTAGAGTAAATGTAATTACAACTATGAGATATGTTTGAATTTTACATTTTTTCAAGAGTTTGGTCTCATTTGTATTTCTGTCATCACCACCTCCTCGTTGTTTATTTGTGTCCGATTAGGTCTCACCACATTTCATTCAGTTCCTGTATTCATTATTCCAGGAATGGTCTTGCATTTGAGTTTATTTCTTTGTATTCAGTTTCTGCCTCTATTGCAGTGTTTTGTTTTTTTATGCTTATTTCTTATTGTTCTGCTGCTTGTGTTTTGTTGTTTCTTTAAGACTCAGCTCAGCTCCCAGTATTAATTATGTATTTTCCCCTCAGTCTACCTGTTTCCAGCTGCAACCACCATCCCCTTCTCTACAATCACACTCTTCTGTACTTAAACCTCACTGTTTGTACCACTCAGTACTGGATCTTATTGTTGTAATGCCTGATAGCATGTGTGGTACTTTGACGGTTTCTCTGCTCGTGTTCCTATTCTCCCTCATGGTGCTCAGAGTGTGAGCTAGTCGTAAGTGGAACAATAATAAAAGACAAAAATAATTAAAAATGAGATCGATAACACAAACAGTCATACATATGAAGCAAAGGGATTAAAGTTACAATCAAATATAAAATAATAAAACTGCTCTCTTTGCCAACTCCCCATACAGGCTTTTTGTCATGGGTCAGCTCTGCTGTAGATCAAAGCCTTTCTTAGTCAAATGTGAGGGCACGCTTCCAATAGCTGCAGCTTTGAAGAGCACCGTGAAGGACAGCGAAATGATGACCCCAAGCAGCAAAACTCAAACAAAACCGCAAAACCAGAGGAGAGTGAAGGTTGTTCAAAGGCCAAGTTAAAGCATCGGTTTCACGAAGGTTCTGTAGACAGGCATTAGCAGAGCTAAATTATCCAAAAACCACAACAGCAGTCGTCCAAGTTCTCCACAATAACAAAGTGTAAGGTCAAATTGAAGGTGAAATTGTCAAGTTTTTCAGGATAAGCTGTTATATATACATAAATATAATTTGTAGTGTAATGTACTTCTTTCTGCTTTGCAGTTCAAAAAATACTTATATAAGGTTTGTCCAGTTTCATGAATGAGCATCGGCTGTAAATGTTGCATATTTACAACACATTTCATGGAAACCTTACTGTCACACATCTTTGTTTCTTGCGTTTTTCAGACCATTCCAGCTAAACTTGACACATGAAAACAAAAACCAGACAGTGCTGTGCCAAGCACTTAAAACCAGAGCAGCTGCCCCTCCTGCCTCCGACCCACCCAAATAAAAAAATCACACATTTGTGTTTCACCAAGCACAATTGACCACCTGTTGGTAAAATTTTATAACTCTCGTGTACATGTGGCGAGCATTGTTTTCCTAAAATACTGAGGTGTGATTAGTTGGCCTCTCTGACTAATTACAGGAGCAAACAATAAAGTTACCAAACTGGCCCATTAAAATCCATAGTTGAAGGGAGAGGAGGGAAAACAGGAAAATAAATCGGGGAAATTACATGAAGTAAAAGGAATTGAGATATATTTTAAAAGATGTTAGATTCAATGATTATCAGGTAAGATAAGTGTTACAGCCTTTTTCAATAAAGTTTGACACCGGGTAGGAGCAAGAAAGGCCTGTTCAGTTCACGGCATCTTATATAAAGCCAATCAGGTAAGAACTTTTCCAAGAAAAATATAACTCATTTTCAAGAAATGAATCAAAGCTATGTTTCTGTTAGCTTATTATCCTGTTTTAAAATCACTTAAAATCCCAATACAAACATGTCTTTGTGCATTTACACAGCTAATATTTAGGTTTCAATGAAAGCCTGGCACAAAATAAAGTAAATCATGATTACATTTATAGGTTTCCTACTGAAGCCTGGCCAAGGCATTCCAGAATGAAGCCGAAATGGATGGCAGAGAGACCTCTGGGAGCTATAAAGTGTGCTCTCATGGTGGTAATCAAACCAATCCCTGCATTGTTCTCCTACTTATTTTTCTGTCCCGGACACAAAATTACCTCTAATTCCAATTAGTGTTTCTCCGATGTGTTAGCATACATTTTATCTATGATAATAAATTTTCTTGGTATCAAATCACCAAAGAAATAGTCCCCCAGCATTTCCAGTCTCTAGTTTCCATGGTCTACGAATGTGCTCCGGTTTAACAGAGGGTCGCTTAGCAAGTGGAATTTGTTCAACTCTTAATGGACAAAATCCTGTTCAGCTAAAACGCCAAGCAATATGTGCAAAATGGAGACACTCTATATCTGACTTAGATTTCGAGGTCATATGCATATGGAGACAATGAGTCACTCGCCGTTTGCATTATTTGAGAAGTAGACGCCCAAAACCGAAGGAATCACTGCAAATGTTGCTTTTGTGCACACATGCAGCTTTACACGCTCATTTCTCCTCCATGCATATCAAATGTGTTTCAGCAATTGAAAAGCAAAAATCCAGGGTGAAGGAAACACAGAGGAGCCACTCTTGGAGGCAACCTCGCCAATTAATTTGCTGCTCAGATCTCAAAGCCTCACTGGAGAGGTGCTAGGCTACATACCACTGGGCTAATTTGTGCAGCAAGTCTGTATTAAATATATGCATGAGTCTAATTCGGTTAGAGTCGTATCCCTGTAGCTGTGTGGTGAGCTTGGCACTGGCTCCCATTAGCGATGTTTCTGCCTCCAGTGGAAATCAACACAAGTCATGGTCGATGCCGAGCTTTTTTGCATAAAGCAAACAAAATTAAATTTGCTTCTCTGAATCAAAGTGCCAAATATGGGACTCTCTCTGTATTTGTGTCTGTGTCTCTTGCGAGGCCTCTGAGGGATAAATTACTCCAAAATAAAAAAAAATAAAAAAATAAAAAAAAGGAGCAAAACAGAGTTACACGGAAAGTGGAAAAGAGAGGTTTTGGTCCGGTGGGATTCCTATTCCCAATCAATTGCTGCTTGCTTTTGCTTACTGAGATGTTGGCTCATATTCTTTCAGCATGTGGTAAGAGCTGCTCTGATTTTATCTACTTTTTCCTGCATGTTTCCCTCTGTGTCTGTTTGCATGATTCATGTATTTACCCTGTTAGTGAGCTTGATCTCAGTGGAAAAGTCAGACAGAACAGTTCAAAAATCTATGAGCAAAAGGAATAAACTGTGTTGGCCCAATCAGCTCTGTTATTTACATAGCATGTGATCAAAACCTTATGGGAACATAATGATTTTCTTATATAATATTTGACAAACTTGAATCAGCAAATTTTACGCAAAAGCATGAACAAAAAAAACAACATTATTATAATATAGATCATGTAAAACTAAAAAACCCAGACCAGAAAAGCTTTGTTTCACTTCACAAGACAAACACGTCTAATTCATATGGGCAAAGATGAATTATTCTGGACCAAATAATCTTATTTGGTCAAGTTTTAGTTAATACCAGTGTATTCTTTTTTTTTTTTTTCACTAACAAATGAAAAGCTAGAATCAAATCCAATAACAGATAATCCACTTAAATACAAATTAAACAAATAAAGATAGCCATAGCTAACATTAAAAAAATTATAATATGTAAATAAGTATATGTTTGTCACTATTTTAATTTGAATTACTCAAAAGAACTTAAAGATCAGCTACTAGATCAAATATAGATTATTTAAAAGCAAATTTTTCTCAATTACTTACAATCAATTTAAAATATCTATCAATTTCAATCTGTGATTAACATCAGTTTAACAACGATGAACATCCAATGAATGTTATCTTCTGTCCAAAAAGACTATTTATGTAGAAAATGCCATTTTAGCTATTAGTTTTAGATGTAATTCAATGAGGACAATGCTAAAACAGAAGACTGGATGTCGTCAGAAAAAAGACAGAAATAATTCTGTGACTGATTTCTGGTGACTGTCTTTGGTAATGATTGGCCAGCTCTCCCATGTAGATAATTGTGGACATCCAGCTGTATGCTCAGACTGCATGTCCTTCACTCTATGATCTTTGCTCTAATAATATTAACCTAGCTTACTTAAAAAAAATAAATACATTCAAATTGCCTTCTGGTCATGCAAATATAGTTTTTGAGGGCCGATGATGAAAAAATCCTACAAAGAAATTGTAAAAGCTGGAGGTATAACTTTGTTTTCGTACGCTAATTTGTGCTGTTTTGTTGTCAGATTTGGGCGCATTCATGTATGCATGAGCAAGAAAAACAGAGCCTCAGAGTCTGAGCGAGCATTTGTGAGAGAGCAAGGTAGATAAAGAGAGAGCTCCTTGCAACACACAGCATAGCCTGTCATTAAAAAACAGGGGAAAAAAATGGCTGCTTGGCTGTTCCTATTGAACTTGACCTGCGGGCTGGATCAATGTATGTGTGTGTGTGTTTATGGGTGGAAAAGACAATCCTGGTGTGTTTATGAGTGTGTGTGCGAATGCGTGATTCACGAACATGAGTGCGCACGGCCTGATCAATGTGTCTCAGTGTGCCACAGAATGAGAGAGCACACTGATTACCCAGGGGTGGCGCGAAGGAGAAAGAGGAGGAGGAGGAAGATGAGGGAGGGTGGGTTTGAAGGGATAGAGGGGTGAGAGGATGGAGGATGATGATACAGAGGGGAGGTGGTGTGTGTAGCTGTGTGTATGTGTGGTGAGGACGGAACGGAGACCAGGATCAGCAGAGATGCTTGGCTCATTTCATTTTCATTTTCCCTTCATTTCACAGAGAGGCGAGCCGTGTGTCGGGGCATTCCACCCGGATCGGGTGCCAAAATTTAGATCTAGAGCCAGATGGCGCAGATCAGTCGAGATAAGGCAACACAATCTGAATGGAATAGGTTTGGCGGGGAGGGTTCAGTGATCCTTGTTCTTCTTAAGCCCCCACGTTTAACTACCCCACTCCCCAACCAACCACCCCGTGAAACACCTTCATATTCTTAAACTGCAAACTGACATTCCCAGAGAGGAGAGCTTCCAGTTTACAAGACAACCATAAAACCCACCAGCCTCAAGGCCACTGATGGTATTTTTTTATGTTTGAATCAAAATGCTCTGTCCTTGCCTGTGTGCCTTGTCCTATTCCCTAAAGATTTTGTCTTTTGTGAAAGATTCAGTCCCAGTGCTCAGCACTGCGGAGGCTCCTTTCACCTCAGCAGGTGTAGTTCCCATCTGTTTGGAAACCAGCAGAACCAATGTGAAGGCATTAGATATTAAGTTTACATAAATTTATCAAAATTCTGAGCTTTAGACTATTGTTTTAAGCCATGATGGCCACACCATGGTGGCCCTCCTGTATCTCTGAATGTTTGTGCTGTTTGCAGATGTTTGTCTGCTAATTTATGGATTTTTTTTCCTCATAGAGCTTATCTAAAATATTGGAGAGGGAGCCTAATTGCAAAACTATTTTACATGCTATTTTCTGGCATTTGCAAAGCAGTCACTGCATGAATAAATATGAAGTATGAGGAAAAATTTGAAGTAAAAACAAAAGTAGTTTTCCTTCATGCACATTCTGCTGTATTAATAAACATAACTGTACTGTTTATTTTGTTTGTTTAGTTACCAGGATGGTCTAATCAGTCACGTTATATTCTTTAGTGTCATTTGGTGAGCTTTGTTTTGCTTGCTTCGTCAGTTTAAGTTAAAATTTTGTTATGCCTGAGTTTAGTTTGTTCCTTTGACATCTTTTATGAACTTTGCCTTCATTATTTTAGGAAACATCTTTTTTATAATTCCTGTGAAGTTTTTTATTTTTTTTTTTTCCCTTTATAGGAAAAATAATAAGACGACTTCAAAGGGTTTTCTAAACTAGAACTGAGAGCATAACTTTGAGTTTATTACTGATTTTCTTTCATCTAATCTAAACGGGGTCAACTTTTTACATAAAGGTAAGCATCGAATTCCAAACCATTTTGAAATCGTCAAACTCCTGACATTTTGTTTTTTTTTCTTTTTCTTTCAACCAAGCTATTGGCTTGGTGCTCCAGTCCGGGCTCTTTTTCAGCACATTTGAAGTCCTAGCTTAATGTTAACTCACTTTATCCATCCCAACACCAGTTTGGATGTGCGGCTGAGTTTGTTGAACAGTTAGCTTCTTGAAAAAGGGACGGCTCAGCTTCATGTTTGCACGATAAACATAAAATCCAAGTCATGAAGGTGGGACTTCCCTCTAACAATGTCATCACATATTGTACAAAATTAAGTCTGCATGTATTGTCTCAATGTGTAGATTTGAAAAAAAAAAGTCTCTAGTTTTTAGTGATGTGCACCCAGCCATCTTTAAAACTCAATGAAAGCCCATAAAAGTATTGTATTTACGCCAAAATATGTGTGAGAGGTGAAGTCTGAATTATTTTTGAAAGATTATTGGGTTTTAATTGAAACTTTCAACAACTTTTGATTTGATAGTCCTGAATAAAGTCTTCTATTATCTCAATAAGTCACCTTAATTGTAAAAATAATCCACTTGTGTTCAATTTAATGTCTGTAAAAAACTCTTGTTATACTCTCTGGATTAATTATTTTCTCTTTTCTTGCATCAACTTTAAGTTAAAAAAAAAAAAAAAAAGTTTTTTCTTCCATGTGACCTACAAAGGCCCTTTTGTGCAAACTAGATTTTTCAGTAGAGGCTGTCAACGACAGAGAAGGTCTCATGTTGCACAATTATATCCAAAGATGAAATGTGATTATCGGTTATAGAGAGAGTGGCAGGACCTGACAGTTAGTCTGAGAACAACATCACACTTTTGTAAAGAGTCGCTCTGCAACTGTATTGCTGACATCATTTCATGGTCTCGTTTTTATTCAAAAGCCCATTTTAATTCTAACATTGACAAAAATGAGTGTGACGTATTCACAGAAGAGTCCAGTGAAACCCTGAAAAACAACAAAAAAGAGATGTCTATTTTTTCAGAAGAGATGAGTCACATGATCACTGACTGGTCAATATTATCACCTTTATGCTAGAATGAATTGGTCAGTTAATACAATTGTGATGGAAATTAAGAGTTCAAATTATTTTTAAAAGAAATTCTTACTATACGTGATGAAGTTTAGAATTTTTACCTTCGCAAAATCCCATATCTAAGTCACATCCAGCCACACTTTGCTTCCTCTAACACCGTCCGAGTAGCTTTACCCCAGTAGGATATTAAATTGGAGAGTTGACCCAGCTTGACACAAGGCAAGCACCATTGATTTTTATTGAAACATGTGCCATCGATACTGAAATTGCTTTAGATTCACAGCCTCTGTGTGTCTTTTTCCTCACCGGACAGGAAGAGCTACAACTTACTGTCCTTGGAAGCAGCTAGTCACTTTGACTTCATGTCACAAATGCACCCGAGAAACTTTTATAATAAATTAAAAGACAGAGTTTTCACGTAAAAAGAAATGTATGTGCTGAAAGATAAAACTAAATGATTTGAAATACTCACTCAAGCCTTGAGAGTTGATGTGAATTTTTAATCTCTCATACTAACTGACTATATTGACTCTCTGTTCCTGGATTTATAGGAGGCTTTTCTCTATGATAGTAAGATTTATTCAGCAGGAGAAAAACTGAAGGTTTCTCCAAATCTAGTTCAAAGAGAAGATGTACGTGTAAATACGGTGAAAAAGGATTCAACTCAGGCAAATGTATTGAGACTTCTGAGACAGACAAAGCAAAGTAGTAGATAATTGTGGAAGGGGAGTAAAAGGACAAATATTTTCAAAGGTTTTTGTGCATAAATTGAAAATAAATGTGTTGTGCATTTGTGTTCAGTCTCTTTTTGATACCCGTAAATAAAAACCAGTGCAGCCAACTGGCTCACAAGGTTCAAATGGGCAAACCGATTCACTTAAAAGGCATCATCCTGAAGCCTTTTAATCATACTTTGATTCTTTTTGCAACGTGATTTAGTCATTTAAAGTTAAAGGCCTGAAAGAAGTCTAAAAATGAAACATTTCCTGCCAGTGGGGGCGTCAAAGCCAAGTCTACAGCCTGCAACGTTATGATGATCTCCACATTTTTCCACATAATTTTCCACCCTTTCCTGTCAAGTTCAACTGTTGCCCTTTCTTTTATTCAGGCACGTATTTGAGGACATTTTATTAGACCTCCAGCAATGTGTTAATCTCTACTTGAAATATTGTTTTATTTATTAAACAAAGTGTTAATAGAAATTGCATCTCCTCAGGATGTTTGAATGTTTGAACACCACTAACCAAGGCATAGAAGAGTGATTTCAGTGAAAGCGAGTTTCTCATAGAATTGACTCAGAAACCAGATTTATTTATTTTTAATCAAAACCATGTATGACCTTTCCATTTCAAATTCTGCACTACTTTGCAGTGAGAGTATTACGGTTGTGATGTGAAAAAACAAAACAAAAACAGTGGACATGTAATATCGTTATTATTTCTACAAGATGCTATCCATAGCAAGAATTATACGACAGCAGCTTCTGAACGAAAATAGGCTTTGACCAGAATTTTAATTTGTAAGTTATCAGCATCAAATCTAAAAAAAAAAAAAAATAAAAATAATTAATTAATTAATTAAATAAATTCAGCATGAGTCAGCAAAATCATAATTGGTGCATCTCTAATTTCAGCCTTTATTGTAATTTTAGCTTTAAAAAAAAGCTTAGTTAATGAGCTTTTTGAATAAAATTTTAGATTTATAGATCGAAATATAAAATAGGAGCCTTTCGAATGAAATACTTGCAGACACAAAGTTTGTTCTCAGCTTCCCTCCAACACACGGAGCAACACTTTGCTGACGAAAGCAGTGGAACAGAGGCTGTTTGCTGCATATTGATGCCTTGTTGAGAGCTTCCTCCTGGGTTTTACTTGATCCCTGTGTGGCCCTGATGGCATTCCATCTCAGAACGGTAAACTTGCAACTTATGTACATACCCACACACCCACGCACATACATCATACTGACTCTGACTTCCAAAAGCACCCTACAAGGCTTCAATTCTGGTTTGCTTTATGAGCCTGAATTTGTATTTGAGCACACAGCCTCAATTTACTGTCACCAGAAAACAAAACACACCACAGTCTCTGCATGAGTGTGTGTGTGTGTGTGTGAGAGAGGGAGTGAGAGAGAGAGCATGCTGGATGTGTGTGAAATGGTCGTGCAGTGTCAAGCTGGGACTCTCACTCTTTTCCTCCCCAACACATGCTGATAGACACTCATATTTCCTGTGGCAACAAGCGTGAAAATGGCCTCATAAATCCAAAGAGGTTTTTACAGGGACCACATCGGTGGCATAAAGGAGATGTATTATGTAAATAAAACAACACGCCATCAGTAATGCTGGCTTATAATGACTCAGTGGGAGACTTTCGGTTAAATGCAGCAACGGCTCGATTAGGTGTGTTGTAGCACAAATGCAGGCGTGTTTGTGTGCGCGGGCGAGGCCCCCCCACGCAGACACACTCCAGCACCACATAATTTGATGTTTCATCATAAGTCTCTATCCCAGTGTGGTGTGGGTCTCTGCAGCTCGCCATGGTCCAACAATCTGTCAGCAAAGCATAAGGTGCAGGGCCAAACCACTTCCTCTGTGTCACTTACACACACACACAGACGCGCGCCTACACCAGTCAGGCTGTTTATTAGAGGTGAAAGAGCGAGGAAAGGTGTGTGTATGGGCGTACGGCCCGGTGTGCAGAGCTCGCATGCAAACATGAAGCCGAGCCGTGTCTTTTTTTTCTTTTTTTGTCGTGATACTTTGAAACACAAACTCTCCCTCACATATTCAAGTTGTTCACGCACACTCCGACGGGTCGCACGGCTCTGACCCGTGATGGATTGGCTGCACTCCCGCCGTGACAGACGAGCGATGGATGGAGAGCCGAGAAGATGAAGGGGAGAAAGCTAGGAAAAAAGCGGACCGGGTGTGTGTATGCTTGTGTGTGTGTGAGTTGGAGGAGAAAAAAGAGCTGAGTGAAGTGTTCTTGGTGCCAGGGAGGATCTTACATGGGGCCAAGCAGATCATTTCCTCCTCGGCAGCACGTGTCATTTCCTCTAAACAAACAGCCCTTCTGTGGACAGGCGAGAGGCTAAAGGCCTGCCCTGTCAATCTTTCTCTCCTCTCTTTTGCCTCCTCGCGTCCTCCGTTGTCTCCTCTGTGAGCTTGTGAGGAGGTGTGTGCATGATTTATGTACCGTACTACAAAGCAGGTACTGAATTAACAATTCAGTGTACAGTTTCAGTGCTTGGAAAGACCTCCTTTTAATTATATCTCTGTCCTCTTGCAGGTATACACAATGTCATAAGACAGTATTCATACATCGTCTTAACTTTGTCACTGTAAAACCACACGGTAAAAAATATTTCTTAAGGATTTCAAAAGACAGATCAAGACAATGTGGTGTGTTTTTGCGAAGGGTGTGGAAAATTATTGGGTTTTCTTTAAAGACAAAACTTTGAACAAGTGTGGTCTGCCTCTGCATTCATCCCAATTGGTAAATCCTAAAAGCACCTTGCACAGCCTCTACAGCAGCAAGAGGAAATGGAGAGCATCTGTGAACAAAAAAATATATCTTTGCTACAGGTTCCTGGATGGAATTAAGTCGAGACTTTGACTGACAGATCACTATGCTTTTAAACCAGTTCATTGTATCTCTATTCATAAGTTTCGAGTCATTGTCCAACTGGAAAGTTAACTTGAGACCCTGCCTAAGATTTTTTGAAGGACCAGGTCTTCCTCTATTGCCTCACCTATCTTTCTCTTTAGCTCAGACCAGCTTCCCCAGTTTAAACTACATTCAAACTGCACCAGCTTACTTCAACTGGACGGAGATGTAGGTTTGCTCCTCATCAGAGTTTGATTCCACATTCACGCTTCCACAAACAACCCAAACTTTCTAGGTAAATGAGCTAGAGTTTGATTAAAGTAGACTAAACAGGAGTTTGATTAAATTAGACTAAACAGGACTGCATCTTTAGGTGTGTACGGTGCTGTTTGTTCATCAATGCGCTTCAGCAAACCTCTGAGAGCTACACACAACAGCTTTATCTATACTGAGATTAAATTACACACAACCGAACAGTTTTCTTTCTAGTAATTAGGTGACTTCTGTAGGCAATTGTAAGCAGTGTTTTTTTTCTTTGCTTATAAGTATCAAAGTGGGCAAATACAAATATGTGCCTTTTGTGTTGATCTTGTGACAAAATACAAGAATGCTCCAGGAGTGCGAATACTTTTGCGGAGCACTATAAGAAGAAGAAGAAGAAAAAAAAAATTAAATCGAAAATAAAAAAAACATTAACTACATTGTTAGATAGAAGTTTTGTTTGTTTGTTTTTTTTGCTTGTTTTTTTTCTTGCAGTTTCTGCAGCGGTGGGAGACATGAATTGTATTTTCACATTCAAAGTGTGCTGTTGTGCAAACCAGCAATTTAACTTGCTGCTAATTACACACTTAAAGATGTAATTAGGCCGCCTTGTTCCACTGCTACACAAGGATATCACGCAGTAACCAAGCAAGGCACTCAGTAAAGAGAAAGGAGGCTCACACGTGGCACACATACACACACAAACAGCTCAGACTCAGCATATATAAAAAGAGGTTTGAAAATAAATGTTAATGGTCAGTTTCTCATTATATGTTTCGGGTGTTTAAGTGTAAGAGCTCAGTGTAAGCAAGCCCACTTTTTTTGACAATCCTGAAAATTACAACATGTATAATTATGTTCTGCTTAGTATTTGCTTGGTTGATCCGCTGGCAATGTCAGCAAATTTTTACAACTTTAATTTTGGGTGATGTCATAGATATTCAATCATTTAGCCGGGCACACACTAACGTGTTTTTTTTTTTTCTTTTTCGGTTTGTTGTTTCTATAAAATCTCAATAACTGTGTGGCATCATTGATTTTTTTAGGCACATAATCACTTGCAGCTTTCTTCTTCCTGACTTTCCCAGCCATTGTTTAAATTTTCATTGCAGTATAGAAACGTGGAGAAACGCAACAGGTCATCTGCTACGCAAAGTATTCAAGATTCATTAATATCTGTTGATATAGCTTTGCATCCCAAACACTTTCAGTGTGATTTATTTTAAATTGCTAAAATTAACTAAGGCAGGGGATCCATAAGATCTATTAGTATCCTTCCACTTTCCTGAGGATGTCTTTACTTTTACTCCAAACTCACGGCAATGTAGCATCGGCTGTACCAATGATTTATCATCTCACTCCAAAACAGCCACGCCATCCCTGCAAGTATATTGGAGACCTACGACTTTCACACGAGCTTTTCACTTTTTTTCCTCTAAATTTATGAGAGACCAGACATTTTAAGTTGTGAGAAGTGGGCAAAGAACAGCTTTACAATATCCTGTTTTAAGGTTTCAAGAAATACACAACAGCACAGCCACTGGCTAAAGAAATAAAATGTCCGTTAAATTGTATGAAATATGGGATATTTTTCTGTTTGATCTTCAAATATCTGTTTCTGTTTCTATGCTAAGATGATTCAGTTGGCATTGTCCTGCTTTTATGTTTCTCCTTGTATGTTCTTGTGATTTTAATCAGTTTTCCAGTGTTTTTTTTTAAATTATGTGATAGTTTGACAACTGCTCCAGGGTGTACCTTTCCTCTCGCCCCATGACTGCTGGAGATCGCAGCCAGCCCCCCTTTTATGACCCAGCAAGGAAAAGCGGGTATGGATGATGGATGGAAGGTCTTTCACTTCCCTCCCAGCAAGCACTTTAGACAGTTGCTTTTGAGTGGCTGACATCAGATGTAGTGAATCTGTTGACTTTTAATTGTTCTTATTAAAGTCAGTCATCATTGCCGTTGCCTGGCTGCTTTCAGAGTCCTGTGTTTCCCACCAACCCAAGGGAGAGCCACTCAGACATACATAAACTCGGTAATTGGTAATTTAATGCGTCAACAGCAATGTTAGGGGTACATTTGGGGCTGTGATTCTCTCTGGCTTGTGTTGGAACAAAAAGTTTCTGTTTTATTAAGTCACGCTGATGGGAGGCATGAGTGGACAATTAAACTTTGCTAAACCAAAATAAATTAAGCAATCATTTGAAAGGATGCAAAGAATACTCAAACATCTTTAACCCTCTGATTCAGCCACACCTTGCCATCATATGTTGCAAAGTTATGTGTGATCACTGTATACAGTGCTTTTTAAAAAAAAAAAACTATTAGCAGTCCTCCTTCATCTCTTTCCCCCTGTGTCTAAACTACAGTGTCTAATAAAACTCTCCCTCCCTTAAGAGCAGCACACACACACAAAAAAAAAACATCAATAAATGTGATCTAAACATTGATGTAAGACCCTGAAAAACCACTGACGGAGCTGCACTGACGCACCTGATCGTTACCTCAACGAGCACGGAGGGGCTCTGAAGGCACAGAGCTTCAAGAGGAATGAAGCACCAGCCTTCATCTGAGCCTTGAGATATAAGCGGCGTGTGTGTGTGTGTGTGTGTGTGTGGGTGCGTGTGTGTGTGTGTGCGTGTGTGTGCGTGCGCGTGTGTGTTTGGTTGCCCTCACTCTGGCTGGCTGCTTAAGAATTCAGTCACATCTCTTGCTAGCAGGCAGGCAGTAAGGCGCTTTCACGCTCACAGGTTTGCTTCAGTTGGGTCTAATACGCCTTTCTCCCTCCGTGTGTGAGCGTGCGCGCGCGTGCACGCGAGCATATGCCAAAATCTGAATACGTGTGCGCCTCACGCTCCCCCGTTCTTTGTTTCTTTACTTTGTGTCCGTGTGTGACAATTGTGCTCTTTCGACTTCATGACGTGTGTGTCTGTTGGCTCTCAGCGCTGCTGATAAACCCACTTAGACTCTCCCCTGATCTGTTCGCTCTGGGCTGGCAACCCTCCGCTTTGGCGGACGCACGCGCGCGCGCACACACCCAGAGCCCTCTGCTTTAGCTGCTAGCTGATCTGTGACGGCCTGCCACTCAAACGAAGCTCTGCTGAGACACTGCACAAAGGAGGAGAGGAGGTTGGGAGGGCGAGGAAGGATAGGGATGAGGGGGGTGGAGGTGAAAGACGGAAAAGGAGAGAGAGAGAGAGAGAGAGGGTATCAGTGTCTTTCTTTCGGGGGCCTGCTAGCTCCCCACTCTCTGGCTGACTCCTTATCTCCCCGCTCCTCACTCTCCTCCAACTGACTGGCATTGGCAGCTGCTCCTCACTCTTTGACTCGCCTCTCTCTCTCTCTCTTTTTTCCTCCCTCCATTCAGTCTTTTTCTGTGTCCATGTTTCCGCTTGTAATTTCCCACCTGACCGAATGTCAGTTCGTCTTCGCTCTCATTTACAAGTGTGGACTTAGCAAAGGGTGGAGAGAAAAAGGCGAAGTGAGCGACAGGAATTAGAAGTGTGTGGCAGCTATACGGGACAATGCGGTTTTCTGAGGAAACACTTGTGTGCAGAGAGGAACAGTGAAGATGTTGCATATAGGAAATGTAAGCATCCTGAGGCAATTCTCTCAGGCACCTTGTCAAAAAATAAATAAATAAAAAAATCCTGTCTGACCAGCATCCATCATCAATTTTATAGTATGGATGATGGATACTATATCCATACTATCCATACTAGTATATCCATACTTGGGTTGTCAGTTTTGTCAATCCAAAACTGACAAAACATTTTCCAACTCTTAAATATTGTTACAGGAGCTTTAAATATTCTTCAACTTCCTGCTACTTATCTATTTACAGCTATCATGTCATTAACATCATTTCATTGCAGAAAAGTAAACTGTGTATGTAAGGCTTGCAAGCTGACTTTTTTAGGAGTAACAACATAAACATTCTCCCCCATTTCTGAAAATGACAGAGCAGTCATTGCTCCGCTTGCTCTTCTGTTCATGCACCAAAGGTCACACACTTCAATCTGACAGACTAGGGGGAAAAAAGTTAAACTGCCCCAGGAGAGTCTTTCTGACATTTGTTAATTTGGCTCCTTGTTTGTAGAAAGGTGCAGGGTTGCAGAGAGGAGAAGTTTTGCACGGAGATCAACAGCATCGGGACAGGAAAGAGAGTCTTGACTAATTTGCAAAAATATGGAACAGCTGCGTTTTTACAGAAGCTGACATCTTTTTAACTGTTTACATTTCGTGTGTCAGAAGAAAACCCATCCCTAAGCTTTTTACACAGACTCTTTCACTGCTCTTGGGGAACCCCTTGGTAGCTTCACTTCCTTTACCAACTTTAGGTCAGGAAACATGCAAACAATTGAAGAATCTCATCATACCAACTGTTTTCTTATTCACAGGCTGGACATTAATCAGATCAGCAAGAATAATATTTAATGTGCAAGAATATAACTACATAATATGTTTTAATATTTTGTTTGTGATTGACTACAAATACGCCGAACGAGTTTTGTATGTTGTATTTAAAGATCAGGCCCGTTGGCACATCAGTCACACCAGAGGGACAATCAGAGCTGAAATTTCAGAGCCAGCCTCTTGGAGGAATTCTAAGTCCAACAAAAGTAAACCAAACGAAAAAGATGAAACATTTCTTCAGTCTTTAGGTCCTTTTTGCTGTTTTAGTTTTCTCTAGTCAATCCCGACAAGAACCCAGGTTTCTTGGGGACATTATTATTGGAGGATTATCTCCAATACATGAAAGTGGTGACGATGCAGGACAGTGTGTGAAAGGTATGTCTCTGTCTCTCACAAGAAATTTGCCTCAATGTTGCAGTGACGCAAAACTAATGAACTTTTCTATGCTGATTTACCTAATTTCCTGGATGATCTTTAGTCCAGTTTATAAAAATGTGAACATTCACTACCACCCAGCAGTTGAAATGGTTGTCATTGTCATCTCAGCCTATGGCATCCTAATTGTTCAGTTTCTAATAAAATGCTATGTCGTCCTCTTCAAGTACGAACAGAGCACTGAGGCTGCATTTTGGAGTAACGTAAGAGATTTTGTCCAACAGGATGTGGAGGGAAACCAGTCTGGTGCAATACAAAAACCTTGACCTGTCTACAAGCAAGGTGTCATAAGCCAACTGAATGGCTTTTGTTTAATAATAATTAAAAAAAAATCTTGGTTTAAAAAAAAAAAACCAAAACAATGCACCATAGATATTTCATAGCATTTGACCAGCTATAAACATATAATTGTTGTGGCTAGCTGTTCTTATGAAAGAGGAATGGCTAAATTAGCGCTATCATAGTCTACACGCAACGAATTAACTGTTTATTGTATATGTAAACACATTTATGCAGCCAGAGGGATAGACAAAGAAGCTGAGCTCAGTTTTCTGCAAACTTTTTTTAGTGTTCGGGGAACCAATAGGAAATAAATTCACACAGGGTTAGTGCGAGTAAAAGTCAGGCCTGATCAATTAACAACTCTGACTAATGATTTACAATGAGGTGCCGTACAAAAACACAGAGGACTGAACAGCTTTTGTTTTTAATTTAAAAAAACCTTGATAAAAAATACAATGCACCATAGATCTTTCTTTCTCTCTTTCATTCTTTCACTTTCACTGTGTTCCAAGTAGTCTTGAAATCATTGTTTTTTTTTATATAAATCTTTTGTTTTGTGATGTTGTGCTGGCTAATTTTACGAGAGTCCGAAAATGTGTAAAATCTTTATGTAAGTTTTAAAACTTTTAAAGGTTTGTTAATATTGTAATAATCATGTTGTAGTCATTAAACATTTTTATTTTATCCAGACAGTTAAAAAGTATTTTATGTACAGTTGTTGAGAAAAACCTGGAATTTCTACATCTGTCTTTTGAGTTTTCCCATAAATTGTTTTTACTATGTTAGACATTCACAAAGTCTCTGACTGAGGCATCTCTCTAGTTTTAATTTAGCCTAATTGCAAAGTTGTCTTTCTTTGCTATCACACAGGTTCACCAAAAGCACCACAGGAGAGTAAGCCTGTTAGCTGTTCTGTATGCTGCCCCCAAGTGGCCAAAGTAAATTTTTAAAAAAATGCAGCTCTTGAAAACAGTTAGCTTTTAACACCTTACTGGGAAACCACCTTCCGCCACCGAGTATTATTAAGGTGACAACAGTGTGAAAAAAGAAAATAGACCCAGACAAAAACCGTTTTCACAGTTAAGAGGATATGTGCTGGACCAGAGGGGAAAGAAACACAAGAGGATGTAAATTAGGCTGGGTATCTCCAACAAAGCTCAGAAGGATGACAGCAGCAAAGTGGCTTGTGGAGGAAGTGGAGAGAAGAGACAAAGAGAGGAGTTTGTTGTGGAAAGAAAACAGCCTGCTCAGCAATATGGATCCATAGCCGTGGGTTAGAGAAGACAGAGAACTCCTCATCAGCACCTCGACCACTGTCGATATCGCTGACTCATCATTGCCCCGATGCACAACTGCAGGATGAAAAACCCAGACTCTTGTCACTATCACCTTCTTTATCACACATCAGCCTTGTCATCATCGCTAAAGCATCAAGTGTGCATTTCAATATGAAAGAGAAGGAGGGGGGTGAAAGTAGCTTCAGTTCATGTTCTGAATGACTTAAACTGTTAATGGACTTCATCTCTTTATAAATTCTTCTCAAAGCCTTGTGGGAGAAGCCAGGAGCTGCTGGGCATCTGTCCTGCTGCCAACACTGCACCTGCCTCTGGCAAAAAAAATAAATAAAAAACTGAAACATTACATGCAAAACTCTACTTTGCTTTTCTCTTTTCTTGTTTCCTCTTTTGGATTTTAATTAAACTGAAGAAGAGAGCTGCAAAAACCTGCTTCTAATTACACAGTCACTGCCTCCCTCTTCCTCGTTTTTCTTTCCCTCTCTCTTCGCCTCACTTCTCTGTCTCCGAGCTGGGCTGGCTCTCTGCCAACAGCCTGTGGAATCACTTACCAGCCACCTCGACGGGTGAGAGAAGGCATTGTTGGTGCATGTGCACTGAAAAATCGCAGGGAGACGTGCAGAATGAGGGAACACGTGAAGATGAGAGCTGTTCACAAGGAAACGTGAAGAAACATTTGCTTAAAAACACACTCAGTGGTTACATCAGACACCCTGATGTGCTCCCGCTTTCACCCATTTAGCAGGTTTGTCTGCCCGCTGCAAATATGTGTGAGGGAAGGAGAGGGTGATCAACTCCCTAATGAGAGACAACACTAATCATATTTCACAGCAAGACAAACACAGTCACAACATTTGTAATTTCCTCCCTCGGTCGTCCAGTGAGCCTCCCTTCTCGCAACCCAGCTCGTTCATTGAACCTCCACTTTCTCTTCCTGTGCTTCTGGTCAGTTGACGTCCTTTTTAGTTCTTTCTGAAGTGTTCAGACTGAAGTTTTTGCTTTAGCAAATTTCACTTTTTACCCGTCCTTTCATTGTTACCCAGAGCCCACAGGTCCCTATAACACTTCAAGACGTGTTAATGTGACTTCCTATTGATTGAATTCATTCAGTGCTTTGCAAAATAATTAAATCCCTTTAAACTCTTGCCCATTTTGGCCTGTTACATCTGTAAACGACAGTGTATTTTGTAGGGATTTTATGTGATAGGCCAACACAAAGTGAAAATCGAATGGAGTCATTTTTTCAAAAATTTTTAATAAATAAAAATCTCTTTTACTTTCTTTAACTTGATAGCCTTAAACAATAAATAAATAAATAAAAATCTGTCTTTCTCAGTAAAAATTCAACTGTTCTGTAAGAGGTTTGTTTGTTATGTTCACAAAGCAGGTTAATTCCCCTATGACTATGTGAACCATTTCCCGTTTTCTTGTAGCAGTCTAGATTACCAAATTGCAGTCTTTCCACCCCACCAAAAAAGGTATAGGTTTCACAGCCTCTGCGGCCTCATGTCACATCTTATCCGACTTTGACGTCCCATGATGGGAAAGTTGCATCATAATTCTGCACTAGACGAGGCCAGGTGCAGTAAATCTGGACATCAATGAGCGCATCACGTCACAATCTCACCATTCCTTGTTCCAGCTAGCCATCCACAAACAGCTTTCTCTACAGATTTGCAGTCAGTGGTTCAAAAAAGGCAACTGTAAAGTTGGTGGATAAATACCACAAAGGGCTGTGCCTGTAGATATATTGATTTGTGAAGTATTGGACACAAGTGCACTCCGCACATTTCAGAATTTCATCTTTAAAAAATATTGGAAAACCACGAATCATTCTCCTTCTACTTTACAACTATGCACTACTTTATGTTAGTCTCTCTGTGGAAAATGAAAAAGTTAAAGGAGGATGAATTCTTCTGCAGGGCACTGTAATGTACTCAAAGCACTGCTGGTTCATGTGAATATATGCTTGTGGCTTCACGTGTTTAAGCAAGAAACACATGGAAAAAAAAAAAAAACATAGAACGCACCAAAATAGCTGCATGCAAATTTGGATCGAGCAAAGACTTAGAAAACAGCAGCTTGGTGCTAATAGGAAGAAGTAGTTGAGGGGCAGATGCAGATACAGATAAAGTAGCTGGACAGCAGGAGTGGGTGGGACTCTGAAGCCCCCTCTACTGCAATAAAGCCTCTGTCACCATCTGCACGCCATTTTAAAACCATCAGCTTTGGCTCCCCCCGTAAACACGGGCGTGACCCCAGACAAGCTCCCCTTGCTAAATGAGCTTGTTCTGGCATCTGCTCACCCCAAAATGGCTGAATGGGCGGAATCAGAGCCAGAATGGCTGACAAGCTGCTGCATAGTGGAGGGTGCACTGATCTTCATATCTGCAGCATTTTTGATTGAGAAGAATAAATGACAGTACCTGTTCTCAATGCTATGCTGGCACAAAGCTGGGTGATGCCTTCCTTTCTCACTTTGATCCAGACAAGGATCAATATTCCTTTAATGGAGGACCATAAAAGGTTTTTTTTACCGGTATCAATGGCAATTACAATCATAACGCATCTTTTTAATCTTAATAAAATGTTGAAGCCCATTTCAACCTAAGAGATAAATATTAGGACTGCAAAAAGTTCTTATTTCACTGTCAAATAGGTTTTTCTGTAATCAAAAACTTGAATCAGAGCCAATCACTTCTGATTCATAAAAGAATCAGTTCTTTTATGAACCAAATAATCACAACTCTCTATATTATAGACTTATAATATAGAGTCTATAGTAGAAGAGATAATAGAGATAATAGAAGATCTCAAGACTGTGAAGCAGTGTTTTTTTTTTTCTTCTCTTGTTAAAAAAGAGAACAAAAAAACATTTGAAGAGTCATTCACTCTTTATTGTATCTCCATTCAGGTTTCCCCCCAAGTTTACACCTGAAAACATTCATACATAACCTGATTCGCCTTTATATGGCTTATGAGTATTTCCCTACCAAGCCCTCATTTGCATCCTTTGCCTAAAACCTAAAACTTGCAGTGAGTTTACAAAGAAATCTGAAATAGCTCATTTTGCAAAGTCATCATTATGCATTTCCACAACATTTTATATCTTGTCAGGGCGGTCATCAATAACTATGGAGCAATATGGAGTAAATATGGAGCCGTGACTGAAGAAAAAAATTGTTTCTCCAAAACTGAAAAAAAAAAAAAAAAAGATTTTTAATTTTGAGAGACATTGTTATGATCTGAGTTAAACATGGAGGTGACATCATCACGGTATAAGGAACAGTTCCATACATCTTTCTTAACCCAAAAGATTCCTTTTAGTAATAACATTAAATTTATATTTATTAAAAACCTTTGCCAACTTAAAGATAATAAAACCTACAGTTAAAATAACAATGTTTTCTCTTTAAAGCTGAGTGTTTTTGTCCAGACATGCAAATCAACAAAAAAGTTAAAATGTATGTTTTTACTTTCAGGAGTCTGAAAAATCTAGGAAGAGAATTACAGTATGGTTAACAGATTAGGAGAACTTTTCCAAAGCAGAGGGAAAATATTGCCAAATTAAAGATTAGGGATGGTGTCAGAACTTTCTAGTATTTTGGGGTCTTGCATTTAGGTTATTGAGGTGTTATTTAATTTTTCTTTTGGTGAAAATATGGATGGAGAAGGTTTCAAAATAACTAACCATGTTCTCACTTTGTATCACGACAAGCTGTGCACAACAGTGTGTATATTTTTGAGAGACACCATATATGTTACGTTTGATTCTTTATTTTTAGCAGCTTACTGATCATCTTTCATTACTCATAAGTTTAATAATTCAACAAATTTTGCTCATTTAGTCAAAATCGCCCAGGCCAAGGTATTTAATGCAGATTAACCTCAACAAATGCGCTCACAAGCATTTTGGCTGGGAATGATGATGTGCTGGTGGTAGATGGACAGACAGATTGAAAGATCTGACAGTGACAAACAGCAGGATCATGCCTGAGAGATGTGTGTATTCCTACAGGAGTTGCGTGCAGGCATGTGTGTGAGTGTGTGTTTTATCATGTATGTTTGTGGACCTCAGAGAGAAATGCGGCAAAAGCTCGGATGCGAAGTTCAGAGCCATGCACGCACTTGCATGCACACACATGCAGGCATATCAGGCAAGCGGGATGATAAAAACATGGAAATGATATGGTAATGATATGGTAATCTGGCAACATTATTCTGCCCACCAGAGACCGGGGAGGGAGACGAACCTGCATGCTCTCACGCAGGATACGGAGAAATCTATGGACTGACACAGTTGAGGAGAGTCAGACCAAGCGGGTGGGGGGAGGTTTGTGATGTGGTTAGGTCAGATTTACAAAGCCTGTTACTTTGCTACAAGCAAGATACCCAGAGGTAAACTTTGGCACATTTACAGCATTGGCTTTAAGGGTGATGAGAGCCATCAAACTGTACTGTGTAAAGCAGAAACTGTACAGTTTGACAAAATGTCCCAGAATCATCTAATAAATAAATGCATGCATGTATTTGTACCGGTTTATTTATTTTAACACACTTACTTATTGTTGTTATTTTTAATTATTTCTAGTGATGAAATCTCTTTCTACAAATATTTTCAGTTTTTTTTTTTTTTTCAGTTTTTTTGATTGGATTTGTTTTTCAAAAAATGTTTATTGAGAATAACGCGTCATGTTTCATTCTTGCAATAGACTGCATTTTTATTGAAAGGTAAAGGTTTTTTTAGTTGTTGAAAAAAATCAGTTATCCACAGTGAGAACAACACTGCCACCTCCTGTCAAAGTCTCCATTCTACAACTTTTTCACAACATTTACCGAATACCACAGTGATTCTTTTAATCCTGCATGTTTAAATTGAACTGGTCACCATAAGCTGGCCTATGCAGAGCTACGTAAGTCAAGTTAGGTCTGCACAGTACTAAGGAGTTAGCTCAAAACATTTTGAATCACCGGTATTGGGAAAACGTGACAAAACATTCAGAGCAGAGGCTCCACTACTACAAAATACAATCTTACAGTAAACAGAGCAAAAGAAGAGTTTAAAACATGTGCTCACACTTGAAACTTGCACTGGTATAAGCCAAACATTTGAAAAAAAAAAAAAAAAAAAAAAAAAAAAATTTCAGTGACAGTCTAAAATAAAATGTGAGATGTTAAAACATCTCACATGGGTCAAAAATGCACTTTATGAAAATATCAATTTGGGTTTCACATTGAATTAAGATATATTTAAACACTTAGCAGACGTTGTAAATTGTCAATCACATCATTTAACAAACTGTCTGATCAAATGTATTTAATCATGCAAGTACAAAATAAAATCAACATAAAATTAAAATTGTTTTTCAATGTAATATATTTATTATCTCCAACTCGACCTGAAATGTGCAGTTGGAACCCATTTTGCTTCTGGTTACTTGAATCTTGTGCTTTCTGTTCCAACTAAAATTTTACAGTTCAGGTTTTGCATTGATACAAAGAAGCTCTTTAAAATCTCTTTTAGGTCCACAGCAGGCCTAATAGTTAAACCTTATTGTTTGAGAATAATTTTATGGCTTTAGTAATAGATGTTAGATCCACTCTTCATATTGTGTAGCTATGTTAATGATACATTTTGGTTGCTGTACATGTGACAACCCCAATAGTAACATGTGCAGAATGCTACAATTGATTTGTATTTTAGTGACAATTATGCTTAAAGAAAAATACTTGTAAATAACACAGACTAAGCATTAGCTGGCAGACATAAGCATAATGCAGGTTGGTTCCTAATTGGGACATAAAATGCCATTAAAAACAATTATCCAATTGTTAATATAAAAATTCTATCAAAAATATATTTTGTTTTCTCCAAATGCACCTCACAGAGACAATTAAGAAATGTTTTTGTTTTTTGTCTCAAAGTATTTTGTCAAACTTTTCTACACAGGAATATGGTCTTGGGTTGCTTTTAGCATTTTGCAAGTCAGGATAATTAGGGGGAAAAAAGTCATCAAAATATGTTTCGTAGTTGTGTCACATTGTTTAAAAAAGAAAAATAAGAATTTCTGAAAACTATTACATTTTTATATTAATTAATATAAAATTAATTATTTTATTTCTAATTTGCCACATCAAAATGCATAAGTTCAACTCATGGGCTTGATATAAGTGCACATTAAAAAAAAAAAAAAAAAAAAAAAAAAAAAAAAGGCAACAAAGCAGCATTTTTTAGTCTTTTGTGTTTCTTTTGTGCAACTACCTCACTGTTTTCTACTTCAACGTTCAAATGAATGGTTGAATTTGCTGGATGCTGAGTAAAGAGTTCACAAAATTTTGAATGTGAAAAATAAAACATTGCGAGAAAGGAAAAACTGGAGTCCAAGCTACTTGTTCTACCATCCTTTTCCCCTCCTTCCCTTCTGGTTGTCACTGTTTTGCTAGTTGCTCTTTTTTTAAGTGACTGTGATTGACAGCTTGGCTATATCCATGCAATATCACCCAGCGCACGTTCCTATTCCCTCCTGGAGCCTTCATCCGCCGGTCAAATTAACCTTCCGTGCCAACGGGAGGGGGGCCCCGCGTGGGCCAATCAGCAGGTGATTAGGCCGGGGGTGGGAGGGGTGAGGGGTCACAGCGATGGGGCCATCGCAAGCCTGATTGGTTTCAATCAGCTGCCGGCCGCAAGGACAGCTGGGAGCTGAGCCGCTGTGCGCGCTAATCAACGCATCCCACAGTGAGACATGAACAGCCACCACACACACACGCGCACACAAACAAATACACAGCAGAAGCAGATTGATGTTTGTATACACACACCCTGAAATCACTTACCGCTCTGCATGCACACACTCTGAAACAAGGCATATACAAATCTGCACAGCGGGACACTGGAAATAGAAATGAACAGCACAACTGATAAACAGAAAATCCCATAATGAAAGCAAGAGGAAGACAGTGAGAGACAGACACACTAAGAGGAAGCACAGAATCTCACAGTAAATTGGCAGTCTAATTGCTTTGGATTCATTAATTTGAACAGTGGTGAATCTGGCTCTTGTCCGTGACATTGGTCCGGAACGCTCTGTACTGCAGACCGCAACAACGCATCTCATGTGATGTCTCAAATGTTATACAATCCAGATTTGCTACGCTTGATGTTCTGCGAATTATTGTTGAAATGCCACTGAAGTAAAGGGAAGACTAAGCTAAGAGCAGAGAGAATGGGACATTCAAAAAGTTTATCTGTGGGCTCACAATGTAGAAGAAACTCATTTCTGTTCCGGTTTGTGTGTGGGATCATCAGGAAAGATAGAAAGAAGGAGGTGGCTTCACTGCACTATTCTTTCTGTTTGTTCAATTTGAGCTTCATTTTTAATGTAACAAATCCATGCGCTCCCAAATTCTGTTTTCCAGACGTTTTCCTTTAATTTAATTAGCCACTACAGCTGGCAAGCTTACAAAGTGTTACTTGCAAGTACACAAATCAAGCTGTATCATAAAAAAATACAAGCAGAATTAAATACTTTTAATTTCTTCATCCATAATTAAACCCAGAACTGGAAAATGTATAATTTTAGCATTATTTCACCACATATTCTGAGTCCCTTCTAGATGTAGATTTTACTACATACAGTCAATAGGCTAAATGGACTATCTTTAAATGTAAATGATGAATCCATCCTTTTCCCACAATTTGTTTTTCACCTGAGTTGAACCTGGCAAGACAACAAAGCTATGGTATTCCCCAAGAGAAGTAACAACACTTAATCCATAAGATAAAAGGAACTACTCCCTTGTTTTGCTTTTAACTACCTTTACCGCTATATCTTTGATTCCCTGAACACTTTAACTCAGAATTTTGTTACACACATCTTTTTTTAATTAAAATACTGTATACATTCAATGTGCCAGACCTCACAAAAATATCTGAATACCTTAGTCTTTACTACATTTCCTTTACTGGGAATACACACATACAGAGTCTTACTTCCAGTACAAAGCTACAACACTGAGTTCCTTCTGACTAAGTGGAAGGTAGTTCCCCCAAATTCTTGAATTGTTGCAAGTCAGAGTAAGATCAACACAAAAGCAGGGTTTTCATCATTTCTGTGTGATTGGTGTGGACACTTCTTCGTGCATTTAAAAAAAAATCTTTCACCACTTTAGATCAGTCTGACATAATTATCAACTTACAGGTTGCATGAAGATCACAGATTGATGGAATCCTAAGAATGAAAGAAAAGGCATCCCAACTCTTTTGTTAATTACAGTAAAAGGAAGTATACTTCCAGACAACAACCCGAGACATTTTAATGATAGGACAGTCCACATTCCATACATGGATGGTCTTTCAAACAGATAATGTCCATGCAAGGAAGTCAAGTTATGCAAGCTGCTATTACTTTGACTTCAGGCACATTCTTGCCTTCTCTTGCTTACCGTAAACTCTTCCAATATATTCTATTGATATTTTAATCCAGTTATTTTGTTTAGTAGCTGTCCATAGGAAGCCGTTAAGTGCCTATATTGTCAACTGGTGTTTATTATTTCGGCTATTTAGAGCCTGCAAATGTTTGTTTAGAGTCTTATGCAGAATTTAAATTTGGTGAGCAGGATCATACTTCCAGATTTTTACATTCTGGATAAAGACAACTACATAACAAAACGTATTAAGTCACTTCACATTATCTGTCACAGTACTTTGTAGGTCACAGAAAAAGAATTTAATTTTATATGATAATTATTTCATGTTATGCCATATTAATTCTACTGACAATTCTATACACTTCATTTTGTTTTGTACATTTTAGTGTAACCAGCTGCCTTTGGGAGTCCATATTTAGTAAACAGAATTGATCTTCATGAATCCTCTCCAGCAGGTTTAACTGAGTTGGAGGTAAATGTGCAAAGCTGCAGATGAAAAGAAAAACAACTCTGCTTACTTTATTTTCAGACAGGGAGGCCCAATTAGGAACAAGAAATTGAACTCAGAAAACCTGCCTGACTATTTGATACACTACATTATGTTTTTGTAATATGTTACAAAATTGTGTTTGGAATAAACTTTAAACATAATTTAAAGATCTAATCACCACATTCCTCTGCCAACAGCTTAATTTAATCAAACTCCTATCAAGATAAATAGCGTGTCATTCTGGCTCAAGTACAAAAGGAGATCATGATTCAGTCATGGAAAAATATGTTTTATTCTTAAATACACCTCTTCACATTTTTAAAACTTATTTAACAATTTATCGCAGCACACACACATTTCACCACATGTCTGATAGGCATAATTTATATATTGGAAAGTTAAATAATTTGCCAAGAAATCCCTACTAAAAACAAAAATCTAAATGTATCCTATTTGGGTACACTGCAACTTGTCAGCTGGATTGGTCCTTTTCAAACTTACATCAGCACAAAAATAACAAGAAAAGAAGAACATATGGATAAATATCCAGTATTTATCCAGATAAATACTGGATGATATGTTTTCTGACAGACATTAAATCAAAATATGTACATCAGTTAGAGAAACCAAAATGATTTCAATTTGCTAAATTCCAGGGCACAGAGATAACATAATATAGTTCCAAATTAACTTGAGGACAACAAAGTCAATTTTTGGAGTACACATCACAAAGCTATGATCTCAGTACCATAGAAAACATGGAGGCAGAACAGGAAAGTGGCATCGTGACTCAGTCGCACCATTTCTGACTGGAAAATGGGTAAAAACATATAGGATACCAATGTGAGAGGCTTGTGAAGGACACTAAAAGTGGTCAACATTCTGAAACCAAATTATAAAAGTAAATACAAGGTAATCTTCATTGACCTAAAACAAGATATGGAAAATATATAGAGGTAAACCGGAAGTTCATTAGGTGAGTAATAAGTGCTTTGTTTTTTATCACAGTATCAAAAATTTTGCTTTTATTAACAGATTATTCTAAATAAGCCAGTGATAAAACCAGCAAGCCATTAATCTATTAGGTTAGCTCAACTCAATTTATTATTGCAGTGAGCATGACACAGTAATTTCTTATTGCCTTGGTACAATTAGGCCCAACAGTTACCAAAAACACTTACTATTTGTTAGCAATGTGATCAAGTCATTTTAATTGCTTGTAGAAATTAAGCTAGAGGGAGGATTTATCAATTTAGATTACATGCCATAACTGACCAAATAATATTTTTCAGTGTTTGGATTATGAATGTTGAGCAAATTCTATAATCTTATAATTCGAATAATAATGTTGGACTTGCGGTCTACATTGCGTTTTATATATTTATATATAGCAATCTAAAAATAATTTATCTGTCCAAATTGGCAACCTTATAATTATATATTGTTTTTTTATATATTGCTGCAACTGTTTTTATTGTTCTTCATCCTGCAGCAAGGGCGGCTGTTTATCTAAGATGGGGGATTGAAAGAATGGTTTCGCAGCAGAATTCATGGACTCCCGCCGCTCAGTTACAGGGTGCAAAGGCTCTGGACTTGACAGTGACTCCACTGATAGAGCTGGATTTTGGATTCCACTGGGATAGTTTTTGTCCAGATTCTTGTCTTTCCCCATTGAAAAGTTCTTCACATTATTACGAAATACTTTCTCTGTGTTTTCTTCCTGTTTGAACAAGATGACGTAGCATTTTGTGAAGAACAGGCAAACCAGGACGCTGTAAGCTGAGATGAGAATAACGGCCATTTCAATCGCAGAATTGTACTTGCCTGTGACATTCACATAAACTGGACCAAAGATGATCCAGGTAATGATGTAAATCAGCATAGAAAAGGTGATGAACTTGGCATCATTGTAGTGTACAGGCAACTTTCTACCTTTGAAAGCCAGAATGAAGCAGATGATTGCTAAAAAGCCAATATAAGCCAGCATGGCCCCAAACGCAGGAAATAAATTCTCGTCACATTTCAAGAGAAGTAGCTTGACAAATGATTTAGAATCCTGCTTTAACACCGGAGGCTTATAGGCCAACCACACTGTGCAGATCAGCACCTGACCTGCCATGCACAATGGGATAAGATAAGGCTTGTAGAACTTCGACAGGAGGTCTTGTGTTACCCGATCAAATTCAAAGGCCAAGATGATCTTAAATGACTTTACCAAGATGCAGGAGACAGCTAACGTAAAACTCAAACCAAACAACACCTGTCGTGTTTGGCACTGCCAGTCCTTGGGTTGACCACCAAATAGAACCACACTCCCAAACGTACTCAGAAGCAAGAGGAGGAGGAGGATGGCGATGGGGCCAACAGATGAGCGTACGACTGGAGTATTCCAACGGGCGAGGTAGATGATGGCAACCACAAGGGTGAGCAGAACTCCGAGTGCAGCAAAAACCAGAAGGACAATATGGTATACATCGTCCCACTCTAGGTAGTCGATTGTTTTCTTGGTACAGTTTTGGCTACCCTCGAAAGAGTAGTGAGTGGTGTTTTCACATGCCAAACAAAGCAAAGCATCTGCAATTAGAGAGTAAATGGCAATTAAAATGTTCATTTTGATTTAGTAGACCAATATTTTCACATTAACAGTTCTTAAGTGTTATTTTAAATTTTGTTGAATTTAGCAGAAATCTAAATGTTGCATAATCCGAACCTTTCTGGGCCGAGTAATAATTCACGGGACACTTTTTGCATTCGTAGCAACAAACTGGCTGGCCAGCGTTTCTGACCTTCCACTCGCCAGGATAACACGTTGAGCACCTCGAACTCACTTTTTTCTAGAAAGACAAAGCAGTTTTCTTCAGCAAGCAAAATGTCCACATTCATACAGTTCATAATCTAAAAGAACCAATCTAGTAAATATAACTCATTGACAAAAATCATCATATTGTTATGTTATAAATATTTATTATTTGTATTGATGTTATTTACAGTATTATTTATTAACATTTATTTATTTAGCATAAAACTTTTGAAACCCAGAAATGTCATTTTGCTGTAATTCAAATAGAAACTTATTCATGTTAACAAAATGTCATATGAGTGACTTTATTAGGCTGATAAGTTTATTTTTTCTTGTATTTAGTAATTTAACATTGTAAACCAGAGATGTTTTGCAACTTTGTTCAAATAGTAACTGAGGAGAAAAGCAAAGAGAACTGCTACTCTATATCATTGCCATTATTTCACATCAATAAGAGAACCACAATAAGACAAAACATCTAATTAAAAATAAAAATACTTACGGTCTGATGATATAAATTGTTGATTTCTGATCTAATAAACGTCATGCTCTCTCGTTCTATGTCATAATGACCAATTTCATAGTTCATGTCCAGAGTGGTTGGAGAGTTGTATCGCCACAGGATAATATCATAACCCGAGTTGAGATTGCAGTTTTTATCAAATGAATATTTTTTACCATCCAAGTAGAAATTTGCTGTTTTCAAAGCATCTCTGAACTGAAATGACAAAGCAATGAAGACTGTGATTATAACAAGCATGCATTCAAGAAACACATTGAACAATGAGATCAGTGTTTCTTGGCATATTATTGTCAATTTATTCTATTCTCATTTGCTACAGATTTGTCTGTTTTTCATTGGCAAAAATATTCATAGTTATTCAAGCACAATGTTGTATGTATTTCATTCAGATTTTACCAACCCAAAATAGTGGATAATTGTCAAGTAAAAGAAAAATATACATCGATATTGAAACACCTAGAAATCTGAAAAGCGTGCTGTGCATTATTGGGATAAAACTTGTTTGAGGTTACAGAAGATTTAATGGAATAATATTCTAAAATGCACAGGTGGAGCTAAAATGGAACAGTTCAAGTCAAAGATTATTCATGTGCTACAAAGATCCAGTCAAAGTCTCAAGATATGAAATGCTGATAAAAAATGTATGCCAAAAGATTTGGAGCTGTGGAATTTGCTGCTATTAAGAAGTGACAGGGTGGGCATAATAAAAATGCATGTCATATTTTTTCAGTTTCATTTCTAAAAGCATTTGGAAAACCATGTATCCTTCCATCTCATAGATACACTTGGACAAAACTCCCTGTACAAACATTAGCTTCAACTTCTAATGTGACAAAATGTGAAAGAATTTTGAGGTTATAAATACACAAAGCACTTTTTTATTATCATATAACATTGTGTGCTGTTGTATTATGTGTGTGTTTACGTGCGTACCTTTTCAGGTTGTAACGTGGCAATGTCACACTTCTGGTTGATGCACAGGTCTTTAACAGTCTCAGCAATTGCTTTGATTGCCAGCTCGATACTGAACACAGCATACGGATATATCATGTTGATTAATTGATTGATCTTTGTATCGAATGTATTTGAGCCACTGATAGTCCCATTTAAAAAGTCGCTCAAAAATGAGTTGTTCTTGTGCAGATCGGGGCGTTTGTCAAGATTCCTGAGAAACTGTTGAAAGCTGGATGTGTTTCCAGATTTTAGGGTTATGCCAAAAATTGTCCCGACATCTTTCAAATTCCATCTTGTTGTATCCAGACAATTAATTGATTGTGACCAGGTATCACTTGCTACCCAAACTTTGTTTCTACCTTTGTGATGCTTAAGAACATTGTCAAAGATATACATCATGTGGTTGGGTTTGGTGAAGGAGACGATAACTGAGACATTAGTATTTTCAGTGATGCTTTTGACCGCTTCGTTGATGCTGTGCTTGAGGTTATTGTCAACAAGAAATTCTGGCAAGAACTTAATATATGCAAAGCAGATGTCATGATGCGCTGCATGATGCTGGAGACGTTCTACTGCATAGCGGCCATATTCACCATCGGTTGCCAAAATTCCAACCCAGTTCCAGTTGTGATCCTTGAGAATTTCAATGATTTCATCCTCTGGTACCGTCCTCAGAAATCTTGGAAAACGAGTTTTATCACTTAGGAAGCCAGATGTAGAACCATAACTGATCTGTACAAATATAACAAATCTTATGTTAGAACAGCAACACCAATAGTAATAATATCAGGGTCAAAATATGGCAATTTGAAAACAAAATACCTTCTCCTTCACAGAGGTAGAGTAATGTGAAGAAGTAGTTGATAAAGCCTCAGACCATTACTCATTCTGACCAAGATATTTGACTGTGAGAATGGTTTTCACTTGAACAAAATTTGAGTTTTACCTCATCAGCCCACAGAAAATTTTCTCAAAGGTTTTGTGGAACATCAAGATGTTTTCTGGCAAATATGGGTGTGTATAATATTTTGTAAGCAGTAATTTTCATCTGAGAAGGTTACATTTTGCCCAGTTTGTCCTTTTTCTCTTTTAGCCGCTTCATGCTATCAGACAAATGCTATTTAGGTCCGTTCTTGAATCTAAATGTCAGACAGTTTTCAGGTTGGAGTGCAGTCATTGAAATTAATCTCACCTTTACAAAAAAAAAAAGTGGTTATCACTGTTTAACAAAGGGGATTTCTTTTTCACACAAGGTCAGTTCAGTTGGAATTTATTCCTTCCCCTTTAAAAGATGAAATTATCTTTGGGTAACAGCTATTTGTGTTCTCAGGTTATCTTTGAAATTAAAATAATCTGAAACTAAGAAGTCTGGCAATAAAAGCTAAAACAGAAGAAATTTGAAGAGAGCGTACACCTTTTTAACAGTGCTATGAAAGATCAATCGCTGTCTGATTAAGCAGTGAGAATTTTTATTTTTTATTTATGCATTACATTTGATTAAGTTATTTATATCATAAATGCATGAATTAAGTTTTCTTTCCCCCATTTTTATCATACCTCAGGGATTTTCTCCAAGTTGAGTTGTCTTGTGACTGCTACAGATATTTCTGAGTAGTAATCTCCTATGACAGCCATCACTGGTGGGGTGAGCCGTTGTTCGCGATCTGTGTTGTGATTGTAGAAAACATATGAACAGAAGATGAGCTTCAACTGCGAGAAAGGGAGTTCATGTAACCTGTCATAATGTCAGTGAATGATCAGACTAGTTAGATCCACCTCTGCAGTAATGTGGTTACTGTTCTGAGCTGTTATGGTAAAGAAAGAGCTAAGCTAAAAAGCAAAGCTCTTTATTTTCTGACCTGTCCACATTCTAAACTCCAGCTTTGGGCTAGTCTAGAGATCTGAATCTTAGCCTTAAAAATGAGGTAGCAGATAAAACCGACTGACAGATGGCTTTTGGGTGCAGGCTTTGGATCTTCAGGGCACATTCCACCGGAAGAAGACACTGGGAGAGACCCAGATCTTGCTGGAGAGACTAAATATTTTCCTTGCTATCCACAGAATGTGCTGTCACTGGAAAGAGGTTGTCTGGATTTTACTCCTGCATCTGTTGTCTCTCGGATAAGTGGAAGGTCATCGACAAATGCACACTATAAATTCAGGCACCATATCTCCAGTATTCTATCAATGTATTAATAGAAAACATAATGCAATTTGCTTTGTAGATCCATCAGCTTAAAATCACTACTTACTATTAGAAACACAGATTGTTTTTATATGAATTATGTTCCGTCTGGCCTTGACAGTGCTCACCATTTATTTTCATGAAGGGTAGAGTCTTTCTCAACGCTGTGGTAATATCACCGCAGGAGTCCACTATGTGATATCCCAGAGTGATGTTACCAAGTTCTCCACTCTGGTTTATCTCCTCTATTGCACGCACCATCATCAGAGACTGGGCCAGCCGAGCAACACTGAACCTGATAAATAAATTAAAACACGCTATTTACACATGCCAGAGGCCAACCACATTGCTTTAGAGAAATAAAAATTACCTGTTACAGAGTCCTTTATCATCAACACTTTCCTGTATTGGGAACAATCCTCCAATTATAATGTCCCCTGGAGACGTGGCCTCTTGTAAGGCTTCACTACAGAAAATTTGTAATGAAAAAATTGCCAAAAAGAACCAAAAACTGAAAAATTGCTTCATCTTTCCTATGTTTGGTGAAATTTTTCCTCCTTAAAACATTTTTTAAACCCCAATGAAAGATCCGAAGTTTCAGGTTTGTGCTTCTCGCTAGCGTGACTGCAAAAGAGTGAGGCTTCAAACTTCCTGAAAGGTAAATACAATCTTAAAATTATTTTTAGCCTTTATGTCAACAGAGGTGTTGTTATGACTGTGTGAAGGATGAAGGATGAAGTAGGAATGCTAGTTTTCTTCCTTGTTACCGTAAAAGCATTCTTTACATTTTTAAACCTTCGTTTGGTGGTAAGACAAATCTAATTAGAACAAACAAATTAGAAAGATGTGTGCTATTTTACTATTGTTCTTTTAATCCATTTCATGTAGCATAAACTACACAGACTGCATCACTTGCAAGACAGCAAGACTAAGGGATTCTCCAAAAGGTTTAAACAAAATTTCATATAAACCTAAAGGATAAAGCTATTTTTTCCTTTACCACTATAGTGTTATTTTAAGTTAGCTTTATTTATTTCTGATGTGTTGGAGAGTTGAATGCAGGACAACCAGGGTTGAAAGTAGGCGGGTATGGTCGGGTACTGCGTACCCCTAAACGATTTAGGGAGGGTATGCAGTACCTGCAGGAGAGGGGAGCAGAAGTCTGCTCCCCTCTCAAATCAATGATTTTTTTTTCATTGATTTGTAAAAAAAAATCAATGAAAGCACTGTGCAGCCTTGAGTGCACCCACTAATCAGCCGAGACAGATTAGTTTTTCAAGAACAATCTTAAACATGACTTAATCAATTGATAAATAGCTTTTTTCCCATTTCATATTGTTTCTGAACTGTTCGTGCTTTGTTAGAGCAGGGATGCTCAATACGTCACTTTATACTTTTTTCAGGCATTTACGTTATATAAAAGCTTTTCTTGGCTTGCGATTCAAGTGAATCGTTTTTCCAGAATTTTTAACAGCTAGTGACAGAAAAAAGGAAAGGAACAATCAATATGCACCAAAGGTATAGCCTGATAAGATATTGTTGTTATGTTTAAACTTACTGACTTGGCTTGTTGAATTGCAATACATAGCCTAGGTTTATATAATCTCTTTGGACGTTTATTTAGGCTATAGTGATGTTTAGAGGTAGTTTTTAATATGACTAAAATGGCTTTCTGCCTTTGATACCTTGACTGGATACATGGCCCAAACACAACCAAGCCTGTTTCCACTTCTTATTTGCACTGCCGAACAACATTATAACAAGATATAAAGGTCAATAAATTTTACATCATATCCCCCTTAAATTACCTTCTGATTTTCAAGCTTACATTCAGCCCTAAACTGTTTCAATGTTTTCTTATTTGGACATTATTTAACAATTCTCAGTTCGCAGTTGGTCATATTCAGACTGTGCTGACCCTAAATGGATTATTCAACAACAAAAAAAGACTAATCAAAATACAATTTGAGTTGTATCAGTTATAAACTATGTAACATGACTAAGTCAAATGTTTATCATGAAAGATTAACTCCAATCCATGTTTGAATGTCACTCTGTTCCATACTATAATATTCTTACGCATAAAAATATCAACACACACTTATATGGTCCTGTGTTTAGCTGATTTTTTTGTCTGCTCGGTTCGATATCGGCCTTTAAAAACTTTCTAAATTGCCGCAGTGTAATTTAGAAAGTTACACTGCGGCAGCTTTTTCACATGCAATGTAAGTTTTCTACCTGAAGGGAGCTGCTCGAGGACTGACCATCCACTGAGCACGAGACTGGCGTTAGGAAGTTCTTGCTTCTGCGCATGTGCGGAGAAGTGAAGGCGAAGTCCTGCATACTTTTGGTTATTTACAGCCCGAGGAAACACGCTTACAGAGTTTGTAAGGGACACGATTGTTTGCGAGATTTGTCTGTCACTCACTCATCCATTTACAGAAAAGGAAACATCAGCGGCTGAGGTCCTAAATTAACTTCAAACGGGTTGTGAAGGTAAGCGCATTCTTTTGTATCGCAAAGTTTCTGGGTAACTTCCGTAACTGTTTCTCCAAATTAATTTATTGAAACTCTTGATATTTTAAGCGGTTATTAGTCTGGTCGGTGTTGCTAAATTACAACTTAAAACGTGGGTTCAGCTTGTGTTTGGTCAAGGTGTCAAAAAAAATGAAATAAACGAAAAAAAAAAAACAACCTAACTTCCGAACAGCTGCTTGTCTTCACACTGTTGCTGTTTATGCTGAGACAGTTTGAGACACGTCACTCAAAATGAAGATTTTTAAAGTGATTATTTACGGTAGACTAGAACACTTAGCTTTGTCATGCTTCTCAAGTCCTGTTTGTTTCCTCATGACGTCGTCTATTTTAACAGGAAAAGGGCGTGTGTGTCTGTGGTTTGATTACTTGGAGAACCAGTACAATTAAACTGGCTGTGAGTACATAGAACTGCTCTGTTACTGACAGTATCTCATCTCTTTCTTCATACAAAAGCTCCTTTGGGCTCTAAAGCTGTTCTCTCTTATAAACCGCGGTCACAATTGATGTTGCACATCAGGTGTCTCAAAAATAAACAGACACTCCCCACAAACCAGACAAAAACTGCATCTGATCTCTGCCATGTATCAGCATCCGGCATCCTGCACGTTTGAGTCCTCTCCCTGGTGAGATGCTGAAAAGGTTGTTGGTACTACCAGGGAGAGAACTCAGACGTGCAGGATGCCGGCCCTCGAGATGTTTCCTTTAGATGTTTTTCTGCTTCAGCACACAGCACACCTGACTTAAAGCAGGGAAGTATCTCAAACATGCAGGTGAGTGCACCTTGAGGACCAGGGTTGGGGACCCCCCCCGCCCCTCCCCCCCCCAAAAAAAAAAAAAAAAAAAAAAGATCTAACAAAATGCAAAGCAAGCAAAAATGTAAACCATGGCTGCTGCTTAGAAAAGACAATATTTATCTGGATTGTTATCATGTTACGTATTAACTATATTGACGATTTTATTGGAGAGCATTTCAAAGGCCTGCTAAAATTGCTTGCTGTTTTCAAAATCAATATTCTACTATTTTTGCAATTCTACCCCCTATGGATTGACACTGAGTAACAAGTTGGTCTTAGCCAAGTGTTTCTATTTGCTCTTCCAGAGCCTGTATTTAGTTGCTTACACAGAGACGTAGCTAACCAACTAATTGCGAAATAGGAGTGATGGGTGGTGCTTCTTTAGTTTCAACACCATGATGGTGTTTTTTTTTTTTTACTTCTGGAAGTATTTCCAAACAGTTTAATTTGTCTTTGCTATGAGCAAGGGGAACTGGGCCTAGTTTCAGGTAGCTTAACCACAGCCAGAGAAAATGCCAGTCTCTTCAGCTTTTACTTTAAACCATAAGAATATTATGAATTGGAGATGTAGAGATGAATTTGTGATTCATCTCCTTTGTGAAATACAATGATAATGACTGGCCAAAATAAAATAAGCAAAAATGAGAGTAACTATGGGTGATAACTTGGTAGGTAGCTCTCATTGCAAGCAAAAGACTTATTAAAAGATGTGCTGCTATGAAACATGCCAAGCAATGGTAAACACAAAACAGTTCATCAAGTTGCTCAATATTGTCAAACATTTATTAACTGTTGTTTGTGCACAAAATTGATTGTTGCACTGATAGTAAGGTATTAATTACTTAGTATCTTCCTAAAGTGTTTAGAGAAAGATATAATGCCCCACTTTATTCAAATATTCTTAGTTTTTTTTCTTTTAGTTAATTTGGGTGGTACACGAAGTATAACAGTTTTTCTTATTCTCTGCTTTTTGGACATGGTCAGGTTATGTTTGAAAGTGCGTTTCTGTGATTCTCCACAGATCAACAGCTGGCCTCACTGCAGTGATGTCTGCTTTGTGGCCTATGGTCTCTAATGCTACAACTCCTATTAGCTGCTTCAGCTCCAACCAGAGCACTGTTCTCACGGGACACGACTTTGGAGGAGTGCCAGTTGTCCTGCTGCTTGACTTCTGCGTTTTCATTGTATGTTTCTGTCAACCTGCCTCTTATGTAACTGAAATTGCTTAGCATTGAAAAGCTTAAGACAAGAAATGTTCTTTTATCAGGACTTGCTTTGTATAACACCATTCAGTAAACTCGGTACATATTTCTTTTTTTTTCTGTTCTTACAAATGAGTTGATGTCTCTGTCTTGTTTTCTACAAGGAAGTCATACTCACCCTAAATTTGCTATTGTTTTTATACCACCAGGTCCTGCTGCTGCTCTTCTCAATTATCAGAAAAAAGTTCTGGGACTACGGTCGTTTAGCTCTGGTCGCAGATAATGAAGGGTTGGTTGATACCTTGACGTGCATTTTTTTTTCCAGCTGTTAAAATTAGGTGGTTTGGCAAATATATTGACAAGAATCTAAAAGTGTAGATTAAAATAAATTGTGGTTTTAGGATTTAAAAAAAGCATTTTTACCAGGAAACCTTTGTGTGACAGGTTTAATGAGTCAAGACATCGTCGTTATGGGCGAATGTCGTCCACTACGTCCAACGTGGAGGACCCTGATTATGAGTTGGTAGGCAACATCATCATAAAAAAAAATTCTATCTCAAATCGCTGACATTTTTAGTATTCTTTGTAATACAGTATTTCTGTTCCTGTACAGAAATTCTGCTCTTGGTTACCATACATCGTCAGAATGGAGTGAGTGTTATTGAGCTTTAATTTTTTTCTGTCTTTATTTAACTTAAACGTTTTTTATTGCATATTAATGATTATCTTGTGTTTGTGTTCCAGTGAGGAAAAAATTAAAGAGAAATGTGGCATGGATGCTGTTCACTACCTCTCCTTCCAGCGACATTTGATAATCCTGCTAGTGGTCCTCACTGTCACCTCCCTGGCAATCATTCTGCCTGTGAATATGTCTGGAAACCTTTTCAGTAGGTCTAACGCCTAGCATTGCACCCCATCTGACAACAAATCTTGTTCATATGCTGAACATTGACAGACTTACTACAACCAAGCAGAGCAGAAAAACAGGAAGAAATAAAACACAATCAGATGTACAGAAGTAATCTTGTTCCTTTTTACCTTTTTATATGCATAAAAATGAGGAGTCGGTCATGCTTCAGTTCATAACAATAAATGATTTAAGACAATTTTCAATAGCTTACTTTTGCTCTGTTTATTAAAGAACATGGGGGTTTGTATCCAATAAGTAATACAAATCTGCAGAAGGCTGCTTTTAGCATTTTTGGTTTGATCAGTTATCATTATCTGTCAAATTTCCGCTAACTTACATGGTTTGATAACAACATGTATATGAGCTCCAGAAAATAATATGCAAGTAAATTATAAGTGAGGTTTGAATAGTTTCATGATTATATATCCTAATCTTCTCTTATAAGTTCAGAAAATGTTTAAACACAAAGAGAAATAAATTTTTATTAAGTTTGACTGGGTACAAAATGGAACTAGGTTTGCCTTAGAGCCCAAGGGCAAAGGCATAAAATAAAGGAAGCCAGCACAACTGCATGCAATATACACCACAACACAACAGAAAAAAAACTGTGGCCGAGAACACGTCCACAGCAATATGGGCGATTTTTTTTTTCCAACATTTTCAGTAAAACAAAATAGTTAGCTACACAAATAACGTCAGGAAATAAATGAAATGCAAGGCGTAAGGGGAAAAAACAAAATGTTCCTTTGTAATTGGATGAAGATGTTCACACTCTCAAAATATTTGTATTGTGTCTGTGTTGCGTGACAAAATAATATCATTTCATTCTTGTAGGAAATGACCCCCTGAGTTTTGGAAGGACAACTATTGGAAATTTGTCCATTCAGTAAGTATGATTTAAAAGTTAATGTGCTCTGGTAATTAGCATGCAGTGCTGCTATCATAAATCTGAATGGTACCTACCATTTGTTACACTAGAAACAACTTCTTATGGCTTCATACTGTGTTTGCGGTTGTCTACCTGTCCCTGACGGTAGTGATGCTGCGACTACACACGTCAAAAATGAAAGGCATGCGCAGGGAAAGAGTGAGTCTATTATTTAATAGTTACACAAAACAATTTATGTGATATATATATATATTTTTTTTTTAAATATATTATCCACCTTTCATCTCATTTTCTGTAGGCCAGAAACACCCTGTTTGTGTGTTCGATACCTAAAAGAGCAACAGATGAGCAAGTAAAAACTCACTTCACGTACGTAAAATGACTTTGACTTGACTTTTTGTTTTGAAGCAACCGTATCACTCATTAGAATCTCTTGCGTTGCTCATCTGCTGTTGTATTTGTCCTTAGGGAGGCATATCCTTCTTGCCAGGTGTGTGCAGTGACATTGGGCTACAACGTGGCCAAACTCATGTACCTTGACAAGGAAAGGTAAGATCTTAGAGATAGCTGATTTTCTTTTCTGTACTTTTCATACTCTAGACTGTAATTTTATTTATTAATACAGAGTACTGTATTTGAAATGAAGGCTGAAAGATGTCGTCATGTCTCCACGGTATTCTCATCGTTTGATGTAAACCTCGGGAATTTGCATTCTAATGCAACACAGTTTATTTCATCCGAAGGACAAATTATTATGTCCATCATGAGTAGAGTATTAACATTTACTGCTCTGTGACTGCTAGAAATGAAACTACATGCTTAAACAACACCATCAGTCAAAAGGGTGTGGCTCTGTTTCTATGTTGTTTTTAGAGGCAGTTAGAAAAAAGTATAAGAAATCAAAACTATTTCAAACACAGTCTTCATGCAAAGTAGTTAAGCGTGAATGTTAGTTTAGCTTTACTTGTAAGTGAGCACCCTTTGTCTGTGTTTATGTTTTTCTTATTGCACCTCAGGGTTCGAGCTGGGAAAAACCTGCAGTATTACGAGCGTATCCTGGACAAAACTGGAGTGCGAGAGCTGATCACCCCTCGTGTATGTGGCCACTTCTGCTGCTGCTCCAGCTGTGAAAAGGTGAGATGAATCCTTTAATCAAGGCGTTCTTTATGTTACAGGGTTTTGTTCATCCACAGTAGCGATCGTACTGGGTTAAGATCAGGCATTGTGCCAAGACCTAAATCTCAATCCAAGCATGTTTCTTTAAAAACAATGCTATTTTAAATTATAGTTAAATAACACGTTACACTTCATCAGTAAGGAAGTATAATGAAAAGGAAAGTAGAAAAATAGAGTTAGTTTTTTTTCTGCATTTATCCAGATCCTGGACATTTTCAAAATGTTTTACTTCAACACATTTAAGATGTGTTGAAGTAACCTTATTCTTACTTGAGTACATTTCTGACCACTCTACGTTCAATTCCTTATCATTTAATTAATGCCAGGAATGAGCCCAATCTTCTTTCTGTGCAGAAGTTGTGTTCACTGTTGCATTCTACATATTTAGAAGAAATCTTCATTGTCACAATAGAAAGAGCAAAGTCAGGGAGGAGACATTAGACCAGAAGCCAGCAGCAGGGATGATGATACAGGGACTTCTGAGGTAAGGAGAGATTACAACTTGCGGAGTAAAAGATATCTGTTTCAGGGAGAAAGCAGGCAGGTGTCAGGACAAGGTTTTTACAGATATTTCACTCTCATTCACACTTTAAAATCTATAGTTAATATGCTGCCTAACTATCATAGGCAGGATACTATTTTCCTCACAGACAGTTTACATCTCACGCATTGTCTGATTTTGCATTTAATGAAGTAGATTTCAGAGATTGGGGACATTAGTTTCTAAGATTGCAGCAATGTATGAGCTATATTACAGTGTTGTAGCTATGTACTACAAAAATATATGACCTTTCTATTTCTTGTTCATGTGAGTGGTTTTATACTTGTATCATGTTCAAAATAAATAAATTACCTGGAATTCCAAGGTAATTTGTATTTTAAGAGATCTATAGAATGGAAATTGGTTAAAAAAGCAAAACCTAAATATTGTGGCTAAAAGGGGGAAAGTTAAATAAAAGGACAAATTGTTTTACTTGAATTGTGTGTCCATTTTCTCTCAGGTTGATGCCATAGAATATTACAGACATAAAGAAAAGCTGCTGCTGGAGGAAATGAGACAACATGCAGAAGAAGTACCACGGGAGCCTCTGGGTGTCGCTTTTGTCACATTGCAGAATGAGGCTATGGCAAAGCAGTGAGTATTCATTTTCCATTCAATGTTGACAATATCTAACTTGTTCATACAAGTTGGGATGAAGAAGTTTTGTGATCTGCTACAACCACAAATTTGAAATCAGTTTGAGAGTCAGAAACGGCACACAACTGAAGCTGAAGGCAAATTATGCATAGTTTATACAGTTTGAAAAACATGATATACATTTGTATTTATCCGTAGCTTGAATAGACTAACCTTTCCATGCAATTAAGCTGCAAGTCTTTTAGAGTATGTTTCTACCAGCGTTGCACATCTGCCAACAGAAAATCTTTAATCTGCGCATCTGTGAACAGCAACTTTTCAAGTTTTTCCAGATCTTCTTAATTATATTTTAAGATGTGAATATGTTTTAACATGAACATATTCACATCATTCTACACCATTGTAGCTTAAACATAGCTCTGGCTGTATGTTTAAGTACATTATATTACTAGTGAACTTCCATCTCAAGCTGAACTTCTTTCAGCTGTTTCCTTCCAGGATTGACTTGGCTTTAGCTCTACTTCTCGTTCCAACTGTGACCAGCTTCCTTTTCACTGTTATAGAAATACATCCTGCACCATGATGTTTGATCTCATCCAATCATCCTTCTCCCAGAGGTTCTTTATGTCCCCTACAGGTCTTGTGGCAAAATTAAAGTGGGAGAAGTGGGAGCTGTAATAGTTTTCTTTCAAGATTTGCTTTTTTTCCCCTTGTAGTTTATAACTACGACATGTCCTAGCAACAGATTCTCTGTACCTGCCAGCTTAAGTGGACCATGATTTCTTAGTAGTTTTACTGTGTTGCCCGACGTAAAATTGTCAGTGGCTGAACAGTGCTTTGTGAGATGTTCAGAGCTTAAGACATTATTTTATAAACTAACCCTTCTTTAATATTCTCCATCAATAACTCGTCTGGTGTTTTTCCAACCTTCGTCCTTGAGGCACACTATCCTGCATGTTTTAGATGTTTGCCTGCTTCAGCACACCTGACTTCAATTGATGACTGATTAACAAGCTTTTGCTGAATTGCAGTCATCTGACTCAGTTGTGTTAAAGCAGGAAAACATCTAAGACATACAGGGCAGAGAACCTCAAGGATCAGAGTTGGGTAAACACTGCAGGCCTTCACAGAATACCTGATCAGAGTTAAAAATCTTTACAAAACTATACTGCATTTGTGGAGCATTCAATGGAAATATTTCTGTCAAGATTACAAGATCTGTCTATGAAATAATAGTACAATGGTTCCCTTCATAGGCACAAATGTGCCTAATTACAATAATATTTAGTAGCAGTCTTTTGCAGTTACTATAAATACTTCTGGTATTGCAAATATCAGATATACGGTCACTGGATGAGTTTGTAAGGTAAAACTCTGTACCACCAGCAGTAACAGGTACCGTCCATCACTAACTGCTGTGTTATTCACTGTAGCATCCTAAAAGACTTCAATGCCATCAAGTGTGGATGGCCAGACTGCTGCTGTGGGAGGGAGCCTCAGCCTTCGTCTGCCAGCAGAGATCTGAATGTGAACAAGTGGCGGGTCAGCTTTGCTCCACATCCCAAAAGTGTTTACTGGTAAGATGAGAAACATCAACACTGCACACTGCGTGCTCCCTGTACATCCTAACAGTGTGTTAAAACAATTTGACACAATTTTTATATTGCCTTTAAATTGTGTTTATTTACTAATTTATTCATTGTTAATGGGGTTTAATAAATGCATGCTGTTTTGAACATTTTCAATTTTCTCTCTTTTAGTCTTGATCATTATCTTGTTTACACACAGCATCTGATGGTTTTTATTTTCTTAGTGTAACTTCTCTGTTTTGCTTTCCATGACCCACCAGGGAGAACCTTTCAGTGCATGGTTTCTGCTGGGTCATCCGCTGGCTGGGAATAAACCTCTTCCTGTTTATCCTGCTCACCTTCCTGACGACTCCCACCATCATCATTAATGTCATAGATAAGTTCAACGTGACAAATCCAATATACAGTCTTAATGTGAGTTCTGGTGACTCAAAGAACATTAAGCTGTCATGGTTTTGTTTTGGGAGGGGTTTTAATCTTTATGTTGCTTTGTTTTTTTCTTCATCTAGAGCCCCGTCATCAGCCAGTTCTTCCCGACTCTTCTACTTTGGTCTTTTTCTGCATTGTTGCCTACCATAGTGTACTACTCTACTCTGGGAGAGGCACACTGGAGCATGTATTACGAACACATTACACTTTGGTAGTGAGTGCATAGAATAGCTTTTTATGGCAAGTATATATTTTTATTTTTCTGTCATCTGGGTCCCAGGTCCAGTGAGCAGCTGAGCATGATGCGAAAGTTGTACTTCTTCCTGCTCTTCATGGTACTTATTCTTCCCTCATTAGGACTCACCAGGTAATTCTGATCATGCAGAATATCATGAATATCATGAAGTGTTTTTATTGTTTCAAGTAACTTAGTTTGTTTGTTTTTGTCCTTGTAGTCTCGCGTGGTTTTTCCGTTGGCTGTTTGATAAAACGTTTCTAAATGATGGGAAAACAAGATTTGAGTGAGTTTTTTATTTTTATTTTTTATTTTATTGGTTCTCTAAATTTAATTCAGTTATATTCTTTAATTAGGATTAAGAAACGTGTAATTATTTGTTGCTTTATCTGACTCAAGCAATCATTGTCTTTTTTTTTTTTTCTTTTTTTTGAATAATCCTCAAGGTGCGTGTTTTTACCGGATCAAGGTGCGTTTTTTGTGAACTATGTGATTGCTGCCGGCCTGGTGGGCTCTGGGATGGAGTTACTGCGGTTGCCAGGGTTACTGTTTTACATCATGCGTTTGATGCTTGCTCGTTCTGCTGCAGAAAGAAAATACGTCAAACAGGTAATGACATTTTATTAGCCGTTATTGTACATCTGCGTATATAAATCAGCATATTGCATAGATATCACAATGTATTGTAATACAAGTATAGTATATTTCATTTATATCATAACATATTGCATATCTTACACATTGTATGTAACTGGTTTTAATTCTGCAGAATGTAGGTAAATTCCACAGAACTAGAAATTAACAACTTAAATCTCAGATTGTAAAAAGTATGCACATATTCTATACTGGTTTATTTTTATTTTATAAATATAAACTGGATAACTTAGACAATTTCTTGTCCATAACGTAAACATATTTTTTGTATATTTGTGCATATATGTGTATGTAGGCCTACATGTATTTATTTTCATTCCTTTTTTACCCAGTAAGGAATATAATATGCATTTTTCCTCTGTTTGTTTCAAAATAAATAAAACAATAAATATCTTTAATTGTAGCAAACCTTTGACAAAAGTGTCTTTAATAAGGGCTATTTCACATTCTGGGGTTTTTGTTGTACTAGAAATGTTGTCATCTATTTTGTATGAATATACTTACTACCTCATTTAGAAGTAAAATTTACTGTTTTTTTTCTTTCTTCTCAGCACCAAGCGTATGAGTTTGAATACGGAGCCATGTACGGCTGGACTCTTTGTGTGTTTACGGTCATTATGGCTTACAGCATCATTTGCCCCATCATTGTGCCATTTGGTAAATAATCAGAATTCCATTTTATGCTTAATCTGATTGACGGCAAGTAACATGAGCGTTTTGGTAATATGTGACCTTATGTTTGATTTGATTAGGTCTCCTTTACATGCTGCTCAAGCACCTAGTTGACAGGCACAACTTGTTCTTTGCATACCTTCCTACTCGCCTCGACCGCAGTGTCCACCTCGGAGCTGTCGATCAAGCTTTGGCAGCACCAATCATCTGCCTCATATGGCTTTACTTCTTCTCTGTCCTGAGAGCAGGTTAGAAATAAATGGTTTAACATTTAATGTACCCACAAAATTCTATGTATTTTATTAGAATTTTATTTACAGACCAACACAAAGTTGAAGGAAAAGTTGTTTTTTTTTGTTTGTTTGTTTTTTTTTTTGCAGTTCTAAACCTGGAAAGTGAGGCATATATTTGTACCGAGTCAATAGAACAAAAAATTTTCTCTAATTACAGCAAATTCTCCACCTACTTTGCACATCTACAAACTGAAATGTTGCCCGTTGTTCTTATCAAATAACTTAGGCTCAGTCAGATTTAATGGAGAGCATCTGTTGACATAAATTTTCAAGTCTTTCCACAGATTCATTGTAGGTAGCCTTTGACTGGGCTAAGTTAACAAATAAATACGCTTTGGTCTAAAGCATTAAATTGTAGCTCAGGCTGCATATTAAGTGTCATTGTTCAGCTGGAAGATCAACTTCCATCTCAGTTAAGTAATGCATTTTTTAAAAGATTTTCTTCCAGTTTTGTTCAACATTTAGCTACGTCCACATTTCAATCATCTTGAACAGTTTTCAGCCCCTGCAGCAGGGAAGTTTTCCCACAGCATAATACTACCACCACAATGTTTCACACTAGGGATTGTCTGCTAAGACTTGAAGTTAGTTTTTCTGCGACACAACATTCTGCATGTTATGCCAAAAGTTCCGCTTTGGTCAAATGTGACATCTAAAACTCCTTCCTACCCTTCAATTACTTTTGGCAATCTGCAATTGAGACTTCTTCAGATTTGCCTTCAACATTATTATCTTTCTTTTTCAACCAAATTTATAGAGTTCATGACCAATTGTTTAATTCTCCCACCTACACAGCGGACCTGCTGTATGCCAGCAGGTCCACTGAGTAACAATGGGTCTCTGCTTCTTTTATAAATGCTCCACTTTTAGGCGGACGGCCATGTTTAGATAGGTTCATTTACTCTCCTGAAAGCAACCTTTAGAGTCCATTTACTAATAAATTGGGGTCCTGATATGGTTAGATTTTTATTTTGATGTCTTGGAGTTAAGAGACTTAAAATATAAATCCTAGTCAGTTTTCAGATAAAAAAAAAGCCTCATTTGAGATTTCTGTGAATATTTTTGCAAGGCACTTTAAGCTTAAAGATTAAAAAGTTGGACATGTTGATAACATTCAGTTTGTGTAGTCGATACGTTTTGGGATTTAGTGTCCTTTAAACCTTAAAAGGCATCTGTTTTTACACTGAAGTCATGTCGACGATTCTGCTAAAGTGCTGACATTTTAAGGTGAAATCCTAAAATGAGACAAACGAAGCTCCGATAACATGTCCCCCTGCAGTCAAAGTTCACAATAAGCAATCCTCCCTGTGAAGTGTAAGCTATGTTAATGATAGGTAAACAATACATAATGTGCTTGTTCCCTTGCAGATCAAACATTGTGTTCCAGAGCTGCATGTCTCTTAAGTGTGAAAAGTGGCAGTGTGTTTGAGGTTTTTAGTTTGTTGGATAACAATCAGGTATGAACAGCCTCTGTTAAAAGCTCCTAAGGCGCCGACTGAACCTCAAACCTCAAAGTTCAAGGTCGTAAAAAATCTCAAATTATTGAAGGTTTATATTTTAACTTCTTCATAAAAATAATGCCTTTAACGTGCCTTGGAGAGGAGAACATACTTCTTATTTTGAAGATCAGGAAATCACAATTACTACAATAAAGGAAAAATGTTCAGACAGTTGAAATGAGTTTTCATGCATACCTCTGTGTTGTGCAACATATCACTTAACTTTATTAAAAAATGTCTCGTTTTGACAGCTCACCTGTCTAGCTGGGAGAAAAATTACACCGTAATTTAGTGTGATATTCTCCTCTTTTGCTGAGAAGAACTATCTCCAATAATTAATGAATGATTTACTGCCAGTGTCACATGTGTTTGCCGGCACATATTTAGCTGTTATTAAAATTAATCAAAGGATTGTCTGCTTCAAGTAGCTATAAGCAACAAACACACCTGTCTGAGGCAAATAACTCAGTACTATGTCATGATTTACCCTTTTTTTTTTTTTTTTTTACCCTGCCTGCTGTTTTGTGTTCTTGGGAGTCAACATTAGCAATGAGTTTAAAATCATTCTGTACTGTCTTTCAGGTTTCAAGACGGCTACATCCCTGTTCACCCTAATTGTCCTGTGTTTCACTGTCTTCATCTGTTTGGGCTTCACCTGCTTCGGCCACTTTAAGTACCTCAGTCCTCATAACTATACAGTGAGTCTTCCCCCACCTCTGTGTGTGAGCGCTCTATTGCTGTGACGTCATCCCTCACGCTGAGCATTCACCTTGTTTGATTTCTTTTTCAGGTCAAAGAGGAGGACCAGGACACAGTAGAGGGAGTGAAAGAAAATACTAAGGTGGTGTACTTGTGACTGTTCTTTCAAAATAACAAATTCCAGTGTGAGCAAAGATCATACATGTCGAGAACATGTTTCATGTTGACCTGAAGTTAACCTCGCTGTTTGTTTGCTGAACCTATTGGTCAGGTATCTGGTGTTACATATTAACTAAGAGATCATTACCATTATGTCTGAAATATTTCTGTTTGGAGACAGTACAATAAACAAGGAGACTTGAGGTAGAATACACACATGGAAGACTGTACTAACGTTCAAATTAGCAGATTTGCCACATTTTTGGCTAGAATGTATGGAAACCTTGCATGCAAAACATTTTGCAGTTTTTTAACAGTGAGCCTTAAAGTTTATGTCCTCATTTTGCATGGCAGCAAGAAAAAAACTCTAAGCTTTCTAATTATGACTCTGACTGTACAGATAGGCAACTTTAGGCAAATACCTATTGTTTGTAGTAATTTCTGGACCTAAAAAGTATGACATCTTGTCTTTCCTATTTTGAAGACTGACTAAAGACAATGGCTCTATGTGTCAAGTTATATTTATACCCAAGGCTGGCAGAAAGTTATGGATTAGTGCTGATATGATTATCAACTTTCTGATCATTTTAAATGTGTGAAGTGTCAACTTTGGAAAAAAAAAAAAAAGACTTTTGGTTATATACATTTTATTGGAATTTTTAGGGGTATGAAAAAATTGTAGTTATTGTAATTTGGTAAAAACGACTATTTCTTAACATAATTTTTTTCCGACTGAAAAACCATAAGTAATAGTCACCATTGACCAGCACACCCCAAACAAGAACTATTTTTACATTCTGTTCACACCTTTAAAACTGAATTAAACCTGAATATAAGTTTAGAGTTTCAAAAGGAACTAACTCTTATTCATTTACGCTCAGGCTCATTTAATTTATTCCTAAAATTAAATGCTTCAAATTAATTTATGAATAAATTTGAAGCATGGTTTCAAAATCTACAATTACCATGCTTTTTTTTATAATTATTTTGGCGACCGTCACTGTCTTTACCAGTTTATCTGTTTAATTCTCTGCTGTTGTTTTTTTTCTCACCTAAACTTGGTTTTTATTTCCAAACTCCCAATAAAACATCTTTCATGTATTTATCTTCAAACTTTAGTTGTCAGAAAGTGAAACAAGTGTGAACATTTTTATCAAGATATAATATTATACATTTAATTGCAGCCATTTTAAAACACTTTGAGGTTGGCTTCTGTTATAAACACAGACGAAATTGTCAATCGTAAATTAAAGACGGCATCTGCTTTCTTCTGTGGAGATCAAAGTTTGTTACTCGATGTTTTCAGATTATGGAAGATGCCATAAATGCTAACCCTCTGTCCTTATCTGCACATCTGCAGGTTTATCTTCCAAGAGTGCTTGATACGCAATCACCGGCCACCACCACAGTGGAACCTAGACCTCAGCAGTCGTATGGCTCCTTAGACGACAGTCTACCTGAGAGCTTTAGTCCAGTGGAGAGCGCCATGAAACATTCATAACTCCAAAAGCCAGTTCTTTTGAGGAGCACCTTAGAAACAAAGATGCCTGTAGTTACCAAAGGTGATTCTACTTGGTTTTCAGATCTGACTATAAACTGTCCCAGGGAGTCCCACTAACACTTCCCCTGTTCAAACATCAATCCAACATCCTTACCACCTTCTGTGATTAAATCTCATCTAATGTTAGTTTTCAGGGGCTTGTTTATAAGAAGAAAAAAAAAAAAAATCTCAGGAATTTTTTTTGATATTTGACTTATCGTTTGCACTCGAGCACCACAGACAGAACACATCCTGTTTGAGAAACTTTCAAAAGGACCAAGTGATATTTATAACAAACACTGCCATTCAGACCAAGCCAAAAACTTTGGAACTCCATGTTGGCTACTTGCACATTTTAAACCTACAACTTGCCAAAGAGCTGGATGAGCACAAGTAAATATTTTCACCCGACAAGGGAAAGATTTTATATCGCACCTTCTGTATCTTTTATGTTTAATGAAATGACTAGTGTTTTTGCTTTATTAATGAGACAAAGAAACCAAGACTTTTACATTTACAAATATGGCGGAGGGTCTGCGTCTGGAAGTTAACTTTTTGTTGTAATTATGGATTATGTTTGTATCCACAGGTAAACAGCCATATATTACATTTTAAAGATCGAATGAATCTTTTACCTAGACCCTTTTTTGTTAAATGTAATCAATGTTGTTTTTCGAAGGAGTTCTTTATACATTTTTTTTTTTTTTTGTCAAAATGGTGAAGGAGTTCAGTGTTAATATATTGTGTCATTTTAAACTCGAGGGAGAATTTGAGTTACATGTCCTTATCTTGTCACCGGGGGGCGCTGTTGAGCTGCAGTAAAGCTGTGAGTCCCCTGAAATATTCATAAAGCTGTAACAAAAAGGTCAAACCCACAATGTTGCATTGAGCATTTCTAACTTATTCTGACACTGGTCTGGACCAGTTTACTCAGCTACAGCCCTGCCAGCTCCACCTCCTCACCTGATCCTTTACCATTGTTTCCTTTTCTTTTTCTTACCCTCTCTTTCTCCTGGCCTTTCCCCTTTCTCACCACAGTACCTGCCTCAGCAGGGAAACACCACTGTTGTTAAATAAAGGGCTGTCTAGAAGGGGAACGCAGTGATTAGCACAGTTGTTTGAGACGGGTGATGAAGTGCTACACTATCACGTTGAGGTTGGTCGCCGTGGTGAAAGGAAAGGTTTGGACGAGGCTCGCTGTAATCTAATGAAGCCTTGCAGTGGCTCTGGCAGAACAAAAGCCAATTCAGAAGCAGTAAGAGTTGAAGAGGTTTTCAGTTGCTTGAAGAAAAATGACTTTGCTTGTTCACTCGCTTTGCAGTGTTAATGGCCACACATTCTTTTACTGACCGTTCAGGCTACATAATAGTAAAACACAAGTCTGAGGAATACATTTTATCATGACAAAGCACACTTAAGAGTATTTGGATAAAAGCTTAAAAAATTTTAATGTCAATTCTGTAAAATTTTTTTTTTTTTTCTTTTGATGAGCATGATTATGGGTCACCACCCAGTTGTCATTTAATCTGAGGGCAACACAAGAGTGCCAAAGAAAAGGAAATTGCCAACTGTACCCATATAAGTTGCCTCTTGTTGCTTACATGTCCAGTAAACTCCAGGTTCTGATTTATGCATTTTATCCTGTTTTAAATTACTCTTTTTGCACTATTTAGAACCTCTTGTTCAAAATCTAAAAAACCTAGAGCTGTAAATTTGTAAATTAATAATATTTGATCACAGTTTTAGGTTTAACAAACAGTTAATCTATTTGTGAAAAGACAAAAAGAAGTCGATGCTTTTTGTTTTGACATAAAAAACACTTTATACAAGAATGACAACAAACTGCTCTATATACACAATACAAATCTGGAGTCAATTATTTTAAGGTGATTGTAGATTTTAAAGAAAACTGTTTTATTTTATTTTTTTTTTCTTTTACTTTGTGAAAAATAAAACAAATGAAGAAGGAAGAGCTGGTCAAGGATGCCATTCATGCAAAAGTCACCTCTGCTCTGTCACGAAATTGAAGTTTACATATGTTTAAGCAATAAATACAGTTTTTGCTGTTAGGTTTTTCATTAAAGTACAAAATATGACTGCAACTCCATATGTCTCATTTTGTTGAAGCTGTAATAATCAAACGGAATATGTCAAGACTACAATACAAGAATGCAACAAAGCCACACGACAAAGCTGTGCAGAGTCAGGATTTGGGGCCACTAATGGATCACAGATATTCTCATGCAGCTCCAAGAATGGGGAGTTTGATGTTGGACACCTGATACACTATCTGTGCTTTGTGTGTACAACGCCCAGCCGCTGCTGGAGAACCTTCCTCTGTGGAGCAGAAGTAATAAAGATGTTACGACTGCGGACCTCGAGAAGCATTGGCGTCCAGCGGCCCGCGCAACACCAAGCAGCTTTCCAAATCCTCACATCAAATTAAACTGACCCAGAGTTAGACACGCCACATTTCACTGGCTCAGCTCTTGGCCAAAGGGTTCTCGACTTGTTCTCGTGGGCGTGTGAAAGTTTTGATCCAGCTGCGTATAAACCGGGCGTGGCGTGCAGCATCTTGTGTTCAAATGCACATGTATTATGGAGTGTTATACAGAACAGGCTATTCATTTGGTATAAACCACACTTCTGAGGATGGGAATCCAGCATCATTTTGCAAATAATTTAAAACCTCAAGTAACAAAAAAAAACAAAACATTTTCATAGTCTTTAAAATTGTATGTTCATACTTTCCAAAGTATTGGAACTTTTTCACATTTTCTCAAAATGTCTGACACTTTGTGTGCATTTATATGCAGCTCCCTCCATTTGTGACTCTTAAGTTATTCTTATTCTGCTGGAAGGTGAACCTCAAACCCAGTCATACATATTCTCCACTCTGTAACACATTTTCTTTCTGGCAGCTTCCTCCATAATCCTATTTTCTCTGACCAGCTTCTTCACAACATGATGGACCATGTTCTTCTGTCATGGTCATGTTCAGTGACATGTTTTTATTAATCTGTAGGATATAGGCTACTCTTTCAAACTAAAGCTTCTCCACAACAAAACCACTAACCTGTTCCCCTGACGGCTGATTAGAAATGCTTGCCACACTTTCTGGATTTTGTTTGTAAAACCGTTTTTGCTTAATTTTCGGATATCATTTTTTGCATATGACATTATGCACTAGATCTGTGCAATAAAATACAGTTTTTATGTAAAAATGTAACTTATCAGTGACATTGTTATTGAGGGCACCATTTGGAAACAGTGCAGAGAAATTGTCAGATTCAGTACATGATGGATGTCAACATCAGAAAAGGGAGGTTCAGGCTTTCAGGGAAAAATGTGTCAGATCATCTAGCTGTCTTATTTTTCTTCACTAAATTGAACAAAATTGGGAAATTCCATCATCCTTAATATATCCTGTCTCGATGATTTGGATAACGCTGCAAGAGTTTAAATTCATAGCAGACATAACTATGTTGTGGTTATCACTGCAGGGGGTTCGAGAGCTCTTCTGGAAAACAGTGTCGGTGAACAAAGTTTGTCTTCTCTTCGACACATATAATTAAAACGCCACCTTACAAAAGCTGAGAAAAAAAAAAATGACACATGAAAGATACACAAATGCCACCAGCCTGTCTGGGCCTGAGTTTAATTAAGATGGTCCTGGTTGAAGTTGAGTTGAAGTGTTTGATGTGGCTGGGTTATGGAAATCACTGCAGGGGCTCTGGAGCACTTCTGAAAACCGTTGTCGCTGAACACGATTTGTCTGTGCTCCTGCGAAAGCAATTAAAACGCCACCGTAGAGAAAGAGAGAACGGCAAAACACAAATCCATAAATTCCATCAGCCTGTCTGGGCCTGAGTCTGATTCGACTCATCTGAGCTGAGGAGAAATCTCTAGTCAGCACTGTGGTCTAATGCATCAATTTTAAATATATATACACATATATATATATTATCAAAACTGCTGACATGGAGATGAGCTGAGGATCAGATCATCTCATCCTGTCAGCCACCAGCTGATAGGATGATAAAGCTGTTTAAAACAGTACAGAGGTACAGGGAAAATTCAGAGGCCACAAACACTCAACCATTCAAACCAGCTTTAGGCCAACAAATGCCTTCATTCAATTTTAATATTTTTCAATAATGTCATTCAGCATTCTGCACTAATTACATCAGTTTGGCTTCTTGGAGTTCACATGCAAAACTGGGCAGCCTACTGTTCAGAACATTTGCCCCCTGAAAAGTGCCTTAGAAAAGTGTTGCAAAAGAAGAAGGAAATTTACACAATTCAATTCAAGTTCATGTAACAAAGGACAGAATTTGGAAAATCTGAAAAGTGTGGCATGCTTTTGTTTTCAACCACCTGTACTCTTAACACACCTAAAAAAAAATTAATAAAAAAAAAATTCTACAAAGTACCTTTAGAAGTCACCTAATTTGTAAATGGAGTTCACCTGTTTGTAAAGTAATCTGCATAAAACCAGATGTTTGACAGAAAATTAAGACTGCACATAAACCTGAACTCTAAAACATGGAAGTGGCATCGTTGTGGTTTTTCAGCAGGATCAGGGACTAGGAGGATAAAGATAGTTTATGGGAAGATGTATGGAGCTACATACATGATAATCTCTAACATGTAACTATAAATAATCAAAAATGTATGTTTTTTTTCTGATTTGAGGTTGTGATTGTAAAAGAATATAGAGAGTTAGTGCAAAGGAAGTCTGAAATGATTAACTTCATTTGGTTTTAAATGGTGCATTACTCTGGTTAGGTCAAATAAAATCACTAAGATTTAGCTGTTTGAGTATTATGAGTATACACAGCACACATCCTTCTGCTGAAGCTTTTCATCCAGCATTAATCCAAAACCACTGTGTGGAGTGGAGGTGTGACAACCGCTGAACTCTGTGCCCTAACTGCATTTGTTATTGTTCTGATCTGGGCCTTTGTATACCAAATACGCTATTATTTAGTCACCTTCCTCCCTCATTCTCAGTATTCACTTAATTCCACACTCCCAGACCAGCAAAGTTGAGAGAGAACCACTGTTTGTGTGCGTGTGTGTATCAAGTAAGGATTAAACCCCATTTAGAGTTCTGAGGTTTTAGGGTCAGATTTCCTTCTTGTCACCACTAAGATCGATGGATGTGACCTCTGACCAATCTGCTCCGATTTGTTTATAAACATGGCGGCGTCCAATCACGGCATCGCGTGGGCTTGTGCCAACCAATGAGCAGGCCTCCGGCGACATCATGCTCTGTGGCACTCCCATCTTTTGTCCGTCAGGATTAGTGCCATGGCAACGCTGGCCGCCTGGGAGCTGAGTTTCCCAGAGGAGCGGGACGAGGACAGAAACAGACTGCTTCAGTCCAAGTCTAACTTCCTTCCCGGGCCAATGAGAGAACAGAACTAAGGTGGTGTGTGTGTGCGTGGGCGTGCGTGTGTGAGTCTGTGAGTCCAAAACTTCCACAAAGAGTGCCAACTCTAATGAGGTGCCATCCTGAGCCACAAGCTCAAAGTTTGTTTGTCTGTGTGCGTGAGTAGGTGGGTGTATGAAGGGCCGTTGTTCTGTGTTCTGTTATGTATGGGGTAAAGTCACACCACTCTCCCTTTCTTTTTTTTCTCTATGGACTACATTAACCAGAAGGGCAGAGGGCCAGGCAGCTGAAATCACCGCTGCTGATGAGGCATGTGACTTCAGACCGAGGCCTCTTTGTTTGGACAATTACAGCCAACACACAGAGCCCTGGAAATGTCGCGTGACATGGGAAGAGAAAAGGATGAGCATGAATGAAGCTCAGGAATAAATGAAACCAGAATGTGCGTACTGCTGCATGGTCTTAGTGACTGGAAAGTTAAAAATATAAGTTTTTTTGAAACCGCTTAATGTGCCATTGCATTTTGGCATTTATCAACTATAAAACGAGGGATTTGCACTGATTCAGAAGCAGGAAATGCTGCAATTCAATACAGCTCTTAATTGGCTTGATGCAAACAAGCAGGGAACAAAGAAACTGATATCAAATTGCAAACTTCACACATGCAACACATGGCACTTTTTCCTCAGAATCTGTCGAGCATGCAAAGTGAGCAGACCAAAGGATGTGCCGTCGAACAAATAGAGTAAAATGTGTTTAGTTATAAAATTATTGACAAATAATGATTGTCAGATACAATGAGAGGACAATTTAGTAAAACCGTTGATAGGGAATCTCTTGAAGAAGACTCCTACTGGCTGTTTGTGGCATTGCAGTTTAAAGTATCTGCACTAAAGTTTGCAGTAGGTGATAAACTTCAGCTTAGCCCCTCAAAGCTCTTGTTTATTACAGTGATCACACAGTAAAACATGCACAGACACACACACGCTAGAGACAAGGGTTTAATAAAATGCACATATATATATACATATATATATATATATATATATATATATATATATATATATATATATATATAAATATCTA